>JACVTC010000131.1:345000-385000 GCA_016946835.1 Neocallimastix lanati (nom. inval.)
CTTTAAATATTCTTAATGGACCTTTTTTTTTTTAATTAAAAATAATGAAATTATATTTAAAATATACATTTATAAATAATAATAACAATAACAAAATTAATATATTATATATATAATTATTAAACTTTTATATAAACAGGTATAAATAAAAATAAAAATTATAACAATCAAACAAAACAATCAACTTCAACTTCAAACATAAAATTTGAAAAAAAAAAAAAAAAAAAAAAAAAAAAAAAAAAAAACAATATTAAAAAAATTGCTTTATACTATATATTTTTTTAAATATCGGATCATCAGTTTTACCAAATGAATCTTCACCAAATTGAAGGGCTTCGACTCTTCCTCCTTTTGCTATAATTCTATCATATTCTTCCTTATTGTAGCAATTGTGATCACTAAAATTGAAAATTTTATTTTTTTTAAAAAAAATATATATATAATTTAATTAATTATATTGAAATTTAAAAAATATTTATTCAAAAATAAAAATAAAATAAATTTAAAAAAAAGAATTATACTTACACTGTCATTTGTTTTGCAATAACATTTCCGTTGTCATCTTCAATACCAATAACTACACGACTGTCACCAACATTAGAAATAATTAACTTATTGTCATGGAATATAGCTATTACGGCAGTAGTACCTGAAATATATGTATCTATTTCTTCATTTTCACATAACATATCAGCCATTTCATCATAAATTTGATTCAATGTAGCTTTTGAATCTTTAATGAAATTATCTTTATATTTGTTAATAAAATCTGGTAAAATTTTCTTTATATATTGTGAAGCTTTTGCACCATCATCACCTTTTTATTAAAATATATATATATATATAATATATTAATAAAAATTTTTAATCTTTATCAAGATTCTTCTTTAAATTTTTTTTTATTAAAAAAAATTTATATATAATATTAAAAAAAATTTTTTTTTTTATAAAGAAAAATTAATATAAAATGTTTACCATGACCATCAAAAACTCCGAATAAATAAGAGTCTTTTAAATCAAATAAATTATTAATAATTAAATAGTCATCTTGCTGATATGGTCTTCTTCCACAATCTATTTTTATAAATATATATTATTAATATTATTATATTTAACTTTTTTTTTTTTTTTAATATTATTAATATTATATTTGATTAAATATATAAATAAATAAAAAGCTATTCTTTACCGGAACTTGAACCATATTTTAAGTTTAATCCTTTATTTTCACTCATTTGCGTGAATATATTATAAAATCAATTGAATTTTGAATAAATATAATAATATAATTTTGTTTTTAACAAATTATTTTTTCTTTTAAAGAAAAATATATATATTTTTTTATTATTATGAAAATTTTGGGTAGTTTTTTTTTTTTTTTTTTTTTTTTTTTTTGATTTTTTTTTTATTACTGTTATTATTGAATTTTTATCAAAAATTATTAATATATTTTATTTAATTATTTTATATTTTTTCCAAAATAAAAAAAAAATAATAATAAAAATATTTTATTTACAATAAAACACTAAAAAAAAATTGGTTTATTCTAAGAAATAAAAAATATTATATTACTTTATATTAATACTACTATAAAATTATAAATAAATATAAATTAAAATAGAAGACAAATAAAAATCTTTATTTTATTATCTATTTGAATTAATTTAATTATTTTTATATCAAAAATAGAAAAATATATAAAAAATATTTTTCCTTAAATAAAAAGTGAATAATATTGTAGTTTGTTTATTTGTTATTTTAAAAAGCGCTGAATATTAAAACTTTGGTTTTAAGAGATGTTTTTGAATTTTTTGATTTATCGTTTGAGTAATAAGCAATAAAGATAGTATAATAGTTTATCTAAACTTTTAATTATTTTTGATATTTATTTATTTATTTATTTATTTATTTATTTATGATCATAGCTTCTTTTGTATATATTTTTTTTTTATAATTATATATTTAAATAATATTTGAAAATATACATATATTATATGTTGAGTTTTAACATATGAAGAAAATAATAAAATAAAAAAAATATGTTAGTATATTCTTTTTTTTTTTCCTTTTTCTTTTCTTTTTGACTAAAACTGTTCTTTAACAAATAAAAAAAAAAAAAAATTCCTTTTATATTATTATATTTTAGTAAAATATTAAAATGAAATTTTATATTCCTCTATATTCTTATTATATGTGGAAATTTCCATATTCTTTAATATATTACTTTTTAAAACATATAATTTTCTATTTATTTAATTTAAATAATAATATTTTAATAATTGTCAAACAAAATATATTAACAAAAAATTGAATTAAATAAAAAATAAAATAAAAAATAAAATAAAAGAAATCTTTACTTCTTTAATACTGATAAATCTACTTTCTGGTAATTTTTTTTTTTTTTTTTTTTAATTATATTATCTTTTATAATATATTTAAACTTTATTTATCGTTATCTTTCTTTAACTTCTTGACTAATTTCCTTTACTTCATTTATATTGATAAAAAAAAAATTATAAAAAAAAAATCAATAAAACAAAATCCTAATTAAAGAGAAGATAATAATAAGTTTTATTATAATTAAAAAAATATATATATATAAAAAGAATTAATATAAAGATAAAAATAAATATAAAATTATAATTATTTTCTATTCTTAATTCTACTCTAAAAATTTTATTACTATTAAAATATAAATATATTATAATATAATAAATATTTATATATAATAAAAAAAATTTTAAATATTACTTTTTATAATTAATAATTAAATAATTAAATAATATTAAAAAATTTTAATTAATGTTAATTTTATAGTTTTATGAAGGATTAATAAAATAAAATAATTTATAATAAATATTTAATAGAATTTTTAATTATTATTAATATATAATATACTATAATATAAATATATATAATAAAGTATATATATAAATTTTAAAATTTTAATTTAAAAAAATTTTATTATATGAACTTAAAAGGAAAAAAAAAATTAATAAAAGTTTAATTATTATTAAAATTTAATGATAAAATCAAAAAAAAAAAAAAAAAAAAATATATATATATATTTGAAAGTATAAATTTATAATTATATATTTAAAGTTATTAATGAAGGTATTAATTTTAAAATATAAAAATATAAAATTAATACTTCCATTAATAACCATTGAAAATATATAAAGGATATTGAATATAAAGAAAAAAAATTATAAATATCTATAAAAATTCTTTATAATAAATTTATTAAATAGTAATAATATATAGTTTTATGTATATGTAAAACTTTAACACTAACTAAATAATATTTAAAATATTAAAAAAAAAACAAAAAAAAAAAAAATATTAAAAAATAAATAAATTATTTGATGGGGAAAAAAATGATACTTTTTTATAATTATTTTAATTAATTGAAGTTTAAATGTCTTTAATACAATATATAATTGTAATTACTTATAATTTTAAATATAATGATTTAGATAATTAAACAATTAATAATAATAATTAATAAAAATTAATATTACTATTAATTAAAATATTTAAAATAATACTAATCAAAATAAAAAGAATAATATTAATTTATATAAAAAAAAAAAAAAAAAAAAAAAAAAAAAAAAAGTAATGAACAATTATAATAATACCAACGAATTACATATAATTCATTGGTATGTACCCCCATTAATGCAATGTTTATTTTCTTTTTTCAATTCCTAACACTCTGATTTTCACATGTCATAAATTATAGAAATCCTTTCTTGAGTAATCTATATTAATAGTTTATTTGTTCCATCTTATAGTTTTTTTTTTTTTTTTTTTTTTTTTTTTTTTTGATTAATTACTAAAAAATCTCTTTTAATCCTTTATCATGCAAATAAATCAAATAAATATTCTTTAACTTTAATTCTAGTTCTCTTTTGTCATTCATATCCTTAAATATTTTATTCAATACACTTTTTTAACATTTCATACTCCTATTAGAAAATTCCCTTTATTGAATTCTACCCATGTGTCTCTATCATACTATTTATAAATCTCTCTTATTTCTCTTTCACTAATTTTCTATACCTTTTTTTTTTTTTAATATAATTTTTATCACATTTGCTACTTTCTCTTCACCTTTTTTTTTTTTTTACTTTTTCTAATTTTCCTAATTCTTCTTCAGTACCACTTCTTGCTACCTCCAATTTTCTTATCTCATCCTCAGGACTCTTCTTTTACTCCTTATGTTCTCTAATAACAGCTATTCTTGAATCATAAAATTTTATAATTTCATTTACATTTTCTATCTTATTCACTAACTCCTTTGACCAATTTTCCTTATTATATTTTTTTAAAAAATTCTTCTAGTAATTCTTTTGATTCTTCTCCTTCTAATGAACAGTTAATTATCCATATATTCTTTATTGAATCCAAACTTTTACTATTTTCATTTAATCTTTTATTTAAATCTATTTTTAAATAATCCTTACAAGTCTTTCTCAATTGTTCTTTCTCATCTTTAAATAAAGATTCATATAATTTTTTTTATTAAAATTTTACTGGTTCTATTTCATTAAATTTGTTTATTTTATTTTATTTCATTTTATTTTATTTTTTTTTTGTAGTAATGTCTATGCTTTTATCTTTTATATATTCTTTCTTCTTCCTTTTTCTAATTTTTCTAATTTTTTCGTTGTTTTATTTATATTTGATTCCACTTCTAAGTTTTTTTCATTTTTTGTTCTCTTAACTTTTTAATCTTCTTCTTCAGCCTTCAATGTAAACTCATTTACTTTGTCTATTTTGAAGTTTTGTTCTTCCATCTTAAAAGCATGTTCCACTACTTGCATATTTCTAACCTTTTTTTCCAATTTTCCTCTCAAATCTCCTAATTTTTTTTTTTTTCTTTTTTTGAAAGATAATCTCCTTGCCCATTTCTAATAGCACTTTTTATAAAATCGTTTAGTATTTCTTTATTTTTCCCTTTAGATGATCCTTCCATCTTTTATTCCATATATGCTTTTAATTTTCTTGAAAACTTATTAGTCATTTCTTATTGGAGTTCTTCCACAAAACTTTCTCCTAAATTATTTTCAAATATATTAGTATATTGTAATAAGATTTCATATGATAATAACTTTAATGATCATTTTTTTGGTCTAGGGTTTATACATATAACTTCATATAGAAAAATATATAATTATAATTATTTTAATTATAATTATTATATTTACTAATTACTTTATATTTAAAAAAAAATATTTTTTAATAAAATTAGTACAATTTTTTATTTTTCAAAAAAAAAAAAAAAAAATATTTTACTTATAATACATGAACAAAAATAAAGTTGATAGAGATATACAATAAACAATATATATATATATATATTTTTATAATGTTAAATAGATTACTATATCAATAAAATACAAAAGAATACATAATTTACACATATTAAAATTTATATATTTTGTAGAAAAAATTTTATATTAAATTCACTTTCTGTATTTTTTTTTTCTTTAATGAAAATTATTTAAGTATAATTATGATAACAATCTATTTAAAAAAAATATATATAGATTTTATATTGTTTTTACATTAATAATAAAAAGAGAAAACTTTTTTTTTTAATATAATATTAAATTCTTTATATATTAATTTATAATTCTAAAATAAAAAGGATTATTAATTTTTTTTTTAATTTAAACTAGAATCAACAAAAGGGCTTTCAGTTTCTTCATTTAACGTATCAAACTCTCATTGGATTCTTTGCCATACTGTATCGGCGTCGACGAGAACTTCTCTCTAAGCAAGACTAATATAAAAGATATTCCCTATAAGCCTATTTATATGACGGGCTTCTTTTTCAGTGATCTATTGACCGACCATTGAGGGAGGGACAACTATACTAACCCTTTCATAGATCATGTGCTCTCTGCACTAGCAATTATATAGTGAGTGAATGAATACTTCGGAGGATGAAAATTGCCCCATATAAATTCAGAAGATAAACACAGGGTCTATTCAGAAACCTTATTTATGTTAGTTCCGAGTACTAACCACCAGGATGAAGATTAAATAGTTGATTTTATTTAGAAAAAGAATCATATAATTTTTTTCTTTTTCTTTTTTTTTTTTTTTTTTTTTATCATAAAATTTAACACGTGATTTATTAAAAAATAGTTAAATAAATAAATAAATAAATACTTTATTACTATTTATATATTAATTAAATCATTATTAAATTAATTTATGCATAAAGAATTTTTTAGTTTTATTAAAAACACTTTTATTTATTTCTTAAAATGAATTAACTGTTATTATATTCTCTTAATTATCAAAATATTAAAACAAAAAAACTTAACAAGATGATAACATAAAAATATAAAGCTGTGCAATAATTATGTAAGAAACCTTTTCTTCCATAAGTCTTGTTTGAACTATTCTTATATAGACTTAATTTTTTTATATTAATGATTTTTCATTCATGTATTAGATTCATATATTTCTTTAATGTACTAAATTAATATAGTAATAATAATGTATAACTAATGTAATATAATATAACATATTACAATAAATTACAATATAACTTGTAATATATATTATGTAGATTGAGTAAAATAAAATAAATAAAAATGTTAAATTATTATTAATTTATGTTGTATATTTCGGGAGAGTTGCATTTCGCAAAGTGGCGTAGTACTGAAATGTTGCATTTAGCCAAGTTGCATTTCGAAAAGTGGAGTATAAATAAATAAATATTAATTCAAAATATTTTTTTAAACATATATTTATTTATTTATTTAATAATTTTCAATTTGGCAAAATGCCCCATATATTTCATAAATTAAATATAATCAAGTCAGTTTTAATCTTTTATATATATATTTTAATTCAATATATATTTATATTCATATTACTATTATATAATTTAAATTATTTCACTTTATTTTACTCTGCATTTTTATATATTTCATAAAAAAAAAGAAATTATATTTTTTCACGAATTAAATATATTTTTTTATTCAGATTTTTATGAAATTTAAAAAAATAAAAAAAAAAAAAAATAAATAAATAAACAAATAAATATATACGAAAAAAGAAAAAATTCAAAACTAACTCGATAATATTTTATTTATGAGAAAATACAATATATTTCTTTATTAAATTTTAAAAAAATAATTAAGAATTATATTGTATTTTAAAAATATAATAAAATAAAATATATTACTTAAAATAACATATAACTATCTAACCATCTGATATAACACTTAATTCAAGGAAGTATTATCGGATTTGAGTTATTTAAATTTATTAGACTTTTATTAAATTATTTATTTAGTTTTATTATTATAATTACATTCGAGTAAAAATTATTATACTTCATTTGACATTTTAAAACTATCTAAAAACTTTTTTTCAGAGTTCTCTTTATTAATTGAAAATATTTTATATATTTATACTATTTGATTATAAATATTTATCTTATTAATTGTTCTTGTAATTAAGATAGACTAATTAATGACTTTAAGTATTTTAAATATTAATAATTATTATTAATAATTATATAAAGATAAAATTAAAATTAAGATATTATTTTATTTTATTAAGTATAATTAATATTAAGAAATTAAATCACTTATTATTAAGATAATTATAAAATCATTAGATTTATGACATGACATTAATCTATGTCTTAATAATAAAATTTATTTTATATCAATTAAGATTTGAATATTTACATTTAAATAAATGTACAATCAATTACTTTTTTTAATTTTAAAAAAATATATAATAAATTTCCATAATTGAATATAATTTTTTAATTTTTATTTTTTATTTTTTTTTTTATTTTTAAATTAAAATTAATTTACATTTTTATTAAGATATTATTAATATATATGATTTAATATATAATAAAAAAAAAAAAAAAGAAAAAAAAATATTATAATGTATTAATAATCCTTATTTTTTTTTATTTTTTTTTATTAAAAAATAATTAAAAATTCATTTAATTGGAATCATAATTAATAATGAAGGTTCATGTTATGATTTTCGTTTTATTATATTTATTAATATTAATCATAATTAAAAACATCTTATTTATTATTATTATAAATAAATATAATAATAAAAATAGTAATAATAATTCTAAAAGTTTTATAATAAATTATATTTCATTTTATAAATTAATGATTAAAATCATATTAATTAAAAAAATTTAATATTATTTTATAATATATTAAATATATATATATTTTTTTTGTTAATTTAAATTTTTATATAAAATTATATATTTAATATTTTTATATGAAGAATCAATATTAACATGACTAATATTTATAAAAATTTAACATTTTTATTTTCTTTTCCTAATAAATTTGAAATGAATTTTTGGTAAATATTTATTTATTAATAATTATTATTTTCATCGTACAATATGAAGGTTACGAATCTTTAATTACTTTTCCATATTAATTTGAAATTAAAATTAGGAAAATAATCGTTACTTGCTAATTATTATTCATAATTAAATTAATATGAAGATGTCTTTAATTAATTTTTTTTAGATTATTAATTGATAAAGTACGCCTAGGTTCAAGTTCTCTTGTTGGGAGAAGTTTTATTTAAGTTGTTATTTAATTATAAATTTTATTTATTTATTATTTAAAAATAATTGGAAAATTAATTAATACATGTATTTAATTATTATCTCGAAAATATAAAAGAATTATAAAATAAATTTGGCATAAAACTTTGCAAATTATATTTGTAATTCATAATAAACTATTTAATTAATTAATTTTTTAGAATAACTATTAAGTATTTAAAGTATTTAATTTAAAAGTATAAAATAAAATATAAATATTAAAATAAAATATTCATAAAATAATAATAAAAATATAAATTTATTATAATTAATAAAATATTAATATAAAATAATATTATTAAAAATAATTAAAAATATAATAAAATAAAATATCAATATAAAAATAATATAAAAATAATAAAAAAGAAATTTATAAATTATTTCAATTTTAACATAACATAAAATTTATGTAATAAATTTTATATTTACATTAATTTTTATGCTGTTGCATAATTTTATGTCTTTACATAATTTTAATTTTATCACGTTATTTTCGATCACGTTTTATTTATATCACGAATTTGCAAATGATTTATTAATTTATTTTTATGTAATTATTAATAAAATAATTTATTAATAATTAAAGTTTTTATTTATGTTTTATATCATAATTTTTTAAATTATATGTTTTTATATGAGTCACTTTATTAAATAATAAATATATATATTATTTATTTACCAATAATCCATAATAATAAATTATTTCTGAAACAAATTTTAATTATTTAATTTTTTTTTTTTTTTTTTTTTTAATTTTTTTTTCCTTATTATTATTATTATTTTTCCCATAATAATTATTGAACTAATTTAGAAAAAAAAAAAAAAATTATTTATATATTATTTTGTTTATTGGCAGAGGGAATTAATTTAAATTATCTTAATAATCCATATAACTAATATGTAACTATTTCATACTCCAGATATAAATTTTTATTTGGATTAATAAAAAAAAATAATGATTAATTGCATTTAATAATTTATAAACCTATATAAAATTTCATAAAAATTATATAGAATAAAACAAAAAACAAAAAACAAAAAACAAAATAAACAGAAAAAAAAAATATTGAATAAAAAAATCTTTTTTTTTATCTTTATTTGAAACTTTATTTTAAATTTTTTAAAGTATTTTAATACAAATTTTAATCTTTTTTTTATTTTTTTTTTTGTTTAAAAAAATTTTTTTCAATATAGTTTAATCTATGTTAAAATATGAAAATATATTATTTTTTTTAAAAAATAAAAATAAAAAAATTTAAAAAAATTAAAAAAAAAAAAATTAAAAAAAGAATATATATTTATATATATAATGATATATTCTTCATCATTATAATATATTAATATCACAATTTATTCAATCTTTGTATTTATATTTCCACTATTTTATTTTATTTATATTAATTTTATTACACTTTGCTATTTATTTTATTTTATTATATTTTATTGAAAATTTATTAAAATTTTTTTTTTGATTATTTTACCTTCAAACGTGGCATTCAGAATATAGGAGTAATTAATTTGGATTATTTTAATAATTACCATGTAACTAATATATGATTATTTTATAGTCAATATATAGATAATATATTTGACTTACTAAAAATATAAAGATTACTAATATTCATAATTTATATAACTTTTAGAAATTTGAAAAATTAATTGTTAAGAGTAAAAAAAGAATAAATCAATATGGAATATAAAAAATAATTTTTTTATTTTTATTTTTATTTTTACTTTTATCTTTATTTTTTTATTTTTTTATTTTTTTTTTTTTTTTTGAATATTTATTTATTTATGAATATCTTACAAGATGTAATATTTTTTTTAAATGTTATGATGGTTTTAATTTATGAATATTATTTATTAAACATGATTTAATATTATTAATTATATTAATTATAAATAAATAAAAAAAAAAATTAATATAATTAATAAAATTAATATATATATATATATATTATGATTTTTTTTATATTTTATATTATTAATAATTTAAAATTATAATTTCAGTTTAATAATATAGAAATATTAATTTTTAAATAAATGAAAAATATATATATATATATTTATATTAAACAATAACGCATAATGTTTTTGAAAATTAAAAGATTTGATTTTTATCTTTATTACCATTTTATTAAGTATAAAGTTAAATTATTATTTTTTTATTTATTAAATAATAATAACTAATCAAAAAGTAAAACAGAAAAAATGCAAAAAAGATATTTAATTTTTTATTATTTTTCTTTGTAATAAATGTTTAATATCTATTTATATTTTTTCTGTATTACTTTTTGATTAGTTTAAAATAATAAAATATTAAATTTTTTTTATAAACGGCATGTTATTAATAAAAAAAATTTTTTTTGTACTATAGTAATTTTAATAATTATGAAATATTTGATAATAATTTAATATTTTTTATAAAGTTTTTTTTATTTTATTTTTATTCATTTTATTTTTTTTTTTTTAATTATTTTAAAATCAAATATTTTGATAATTAAAATATTTAAATTTTTTTTTATTAAATAAAATAAATTTTTTGTTCCTTTTTTTTTTTAATTTCAACAGTCACTAAAGTTTCATATACATTACAATTAGTATTAAGGTAATTTATTCAAATTTAATACAAACCTTTGAAATTCTATAATTAACATAAAAGGCTTATATACAATTATTAATACATCAGTAGATATTGCGTTCTCACGATTTACCTAATCTAAAAACGTTAATTGAAAATTAAAATTAAATTAATTGATTGTTAATGGTAAATAGCAATATTATATTATATTTTTCTTATTGTAATTTACCATTAACAATCAATCAATTTGAGATATATTTATTAAAATAATAACAATGATAATACTATATTTTTTTTTATTACTTTAGTAATTATAATATATTAAATATAAATAGATAATAGTATATGTAGTAACTTTAATAAAATTAATTGAACGTTTAGAGTAAAAAAAGGATATATATTTTTTATTAAAACTTTTGTTATTATTTCATTAAATCTTTTGTTATTAATAATTTCAAATATTTTAATATGTTAAAGTTACTAATTTCGGTATAATAGACATTTTCATTATAAATTAATAAATTATTTAATTTGATTATAAATGAAAAATATTGTATACAAAAATTTTTAAAATTATGCGGTTGTTTTTTTTTTTTTTGTAACTATTTTTATGATTTCCAATATTATTTCTATTTTTTTTTTAAAGTTTAAGAGAATATAATATAGTTTTAATTGAATTTAAATTAGAATAAATTTTGTTTAAATTAAATTAATTACGGTAATATAAAAAAATATATTATTTAATAAATTATTTAATTTTGTATATGTATTGTTCAATATATATATATTTTTTTCTTATTTTTATTTTAATGTTATACATAATTAATGCCCAAAATTAAAATTGTAGATATTGTTTTAAATAAAAGGTTTATTTATTGTTAATACTTTTTTTTTTTTTTTTTTTTTTTGGTTTTATTATTATTATGAAAAAATTAAAATTTCCATAATTACTTATAAAAATTATAAAATAAATTAAAAGGATAAATTTTTTAAAAGTATATTAAAATGTATAACTTTATCCTATATGGACAACAAAAATAATAATTTTTTTCTTTACTTTTTCTTTAATAAATTAAATTATTGATAATCTTCAATTAATAAATTAAAAAATTATATACATTGTTTAAATTATTTATTAATACCGCATATATATATACATTTTATATTAATTTTAATTTAACTATATAAAATATTGTAAAAAAAAAGAAAGTAAAAAAAAAAAAAAAAAAAAAAAAAAAAATAAACAAAAAAAAATAAAAAAAAAAAATATATAAATATGAGTAAAAATTTCAATATTTTTTTTTTTTTTTCATTGTAATATCAATATTGTAAAATATTTTTCAATAGTTAAATATTTAAATTATAAATAGATAAAAGAAAATTATATTATTACAATAAATAATATAAAAATTTAATAAAAACTAAAGAAAAATAAATAATATTTATAACATATATTTTTTAAAATATTTTCTTTTAAATAAATTATAAAAATATATTATATATATATATTACACTATATTTTTTTTTCAAAAAAAAAATATTTTATATATATTATATATTTTTAGATAAATAAAACAGTATAATTTGAAATAATTCTAATATTGTAAACATTCTTGTAAAAACAATTTTTTTATTTTGTAAAAATATTTTGATTTTTGTAGATAATTATTAAAATTAAAAATGAAATTCATCAACAATAAAGTTTTAAGTAGTTTATTATTTGCTGCTATTGCTGAAGCAGCTACTACCACTACAACAACCACAACTACTACCGCAGTCAAATCTGCTACTATTGATGGTGCTAAGAAAAACAGTTCAACCTCTGTTGAGGCTATTACTCTTAACGTTGCTAAGAAAAATACTTCAGCTAAATTAACAACTACTTCAGTTGTTCCAACTCTTGTTGCTAAAGAAACTGAAGAAGCTAAAACTTGTTGGTCAGAAACAAAAGGATATAAATGCTGTAAAAGTTGTGATGTAGTAACAGTTGATAGATTCGGTTCTTGGGGTGTTGAAAATGGTGAATGGTGTGGTATTGACTATGATATTTGTCATATTAAGAACGAAGAAACTTGTTGGGCAAGTTTCTATGGTTATGACTGTTGTAATGGTTGTAAAGTTAAATCTGTTGATAGTTTGGGATCTTGGGGTTTCGAAGGTGGTAAATGGTGTGGTATTGATACTGAAACATGTGTTAACGGTACTAAGATTGTGAAATCAACAACAGCTGCTGCTACTTCAACAGCTGCTGCTATTGTTACATCAAAGGTAGAAACCGAGCCAGTAACCACTGAAATTGAAGAAGTTTCTACTACAACTGCTGAAAAAGAAGAAACCACTACAAGTGCTAAAGCTACTAAAACAGCTGCTGCTGATAGTGATTACTGTTGGTCAGAATCTAAAGGTTATCCATGTTGTAAATATTGTGATGTTGTTTCTGTTGATAGATATGGTTCATGGGGTATTGAAAACGGTAAATGGTGTGGTGTAAAATCCGATGTTTGTAACATTACTAATGAAGAAACATGTTGGTCTAGTTTCTATGGTTATTCTTGCTGTAAGGGATGTAAAGTCAGATATGTAGATGATTTAGGTTCATGGGGTTATGAAGGTGGAAAATGGTGTGGTATTGATTCAGAAATTTGCGATAAACCAAAAGAAACTGTTAAAGAAGAAGAAACAACTGCAGTCGTTTCAAAGACAACTGAAACTGAAACTGAGGCTGAAACCACTGAAGCCACTGAAACTACTGATGTACCAGAAACTATTTTACCAGCTGAAACTACTGATTTAGAAGAAGCTGAATTACCAACTGCTGTTTCTAACTCTACTGTTACTATAGAACCAACTACTACTACTAACACTACTACTACTTTATTACCAACTACTGCTACCAATACAACAGTTTCAATCACTACTACTACTTCCGTCACAAGCACTGCTACTCCAAAGGAAGAGGAAAGTGATAGTAAATGTTGGTCTAAATCTTTAGGTTACTCTTGCTGTAAGACTTGTAATGTTTACACTGTAGATAAATCTGGTTCCTGGGGTTACGAAGATGGTAAATGGTGTGGTATTGATGCCGAAACTTGCAAAATTAAGACTGAAGAAAAATGTTGGTCTAGTGGTTACGGTTATCCATGCTGTAATAATTGTAAGGTTTACTTCGTTGATGACAATGGAGAATGGGGTATTGAAAACGGTAACTGGTGTGGTATTGTCGATAGTAAATGTAATGGTAAAAAGGATGATGACGAAGCTATTAATGGTTGGACCTGGAACAAGAAACATAATACAACTACTGCCAAACGTGCTCCTAAAGTAAAAACTAATTTCTGGGGTAATCATTGGGGCCAAAGAAATTGGTAAATTAATTAAACAGAGTGTTTTTTTGAAAATTTTAATGATACAAATTTTCAATCATTCAAAAAAAAAAAAAAATAAAAAAATAAAAAAAAAAGTATATATTATATATAGATTAGAGAAATTATAAATTAGAAAAAAAGGATTATATTAGATAAAAAAGACACTAAAAATATTATTATAATATTATTATTGTAATAATATGAGTGTTTTTTGTATCTATGTAACCTTTCATATTTAAATAACATCATATTAACATACCTTTTTATAAATTTATAAATATTTAATTATCATTTTATGTATGTAAATAAATAAATAATAAAAAAAAATTTTTTTTTATTAATCATATTCATAAAAATTGTATATTGAAAGAAAGTAATATGTAATAAAATATATTAATTTTTATACAAAAAAAAAAAAAAAAAAAAAAAAAAAAGTTTGAATATTGGTTGTTATTTTTGTTTTTGTTATATTTTAATTATTTTTGATTGAATTAAAGTGAATAAAAAAAAAAAAAAAAAGAAAGAAAAGAAGTAATGAAAATAATTATAATAATTAAATTTTTTTATCTATATAACTTTTCATATTTAATCAACTGTTTTCACAACTTTAGATTCAGATTTGATGAGAAATCTTTTTTTTTTTTTTTTTTTTTTTTATCTATATAACCTTTCATATTTAATTAACAGTTTTCATAACTTATATATCAGAAGATGATGATTAATATTCGAAATCTTTTAATATTAATAAAGGAGTTAGACAAGGTTGTCCACTATCACCAATTCTTTTCAATCTATTTATTAATAACATTTTTAATTATTTTTCAGAACTTAGAATTCCTTTAGGCGAATCTAGATGTTGTGGTGGACTCTTTGCAGATGATATTGTTCTATGCGCACCATCAAGAACTAAGTTAAAAAAAAATGCTTAAGAAGGTAAATGAATGGGTTAAATTTAATATGATGAATTTTGGAATTAACAAGTGTGCAACGATGGTGATTCGACCAGACACACCTCTTTTTCAAAATAAAAGAGATCCTACTTTTTATCTTGCTGGTCAACCAATCCCAATAACTAAATGCTATACCTATTTAGGTATACCATTTGATAAAAGCTTATCGTTGAACCCTATTATTAGGTTACTTAACTCTAAAGTTACTAAAGCTCTCTTTTCTGTTAGTTCCATTTAAGAAGATTATAATTAACTCCTATGTACTTAGTAAAGTCTCTTACTTTGAACCTTTACTTGGTTCAAATAAAGCGAGAACAAATAATACTCAGAAATTAACCCCAATGAAGTGGACTGTTTTTCCAGGTCCATGGAGGGTTGATGGAAAAGGAATAACCTATATCAGGTGTACTAATTACAGCTTTCTGTGATTCTGATGATAATCAATGGTTATCCTTTCTAAAGTGGCTTCTAGTACGAAGAGAGAAATCTGGAATACTGGAAGACTGTAGAAAGTGAACTTGACGTTCTATAATGTCTTAAACTGGATATGTAGTAACATTGGAGTTGTATAATTAATAATATCATGTAGTTTCTACATATTATCATTGTAATGAATCTATTGTATTTTTTACTTTAGCATTATTTTGTATATGTTTTTTTCTATAGTATTATTTATACTCTCATGTAGCTATTGTAAAATGGAAATGTAGGAGATTGATTCACTCCAAAGCTTGTGTTTGAGACATTATTTAACGGATGGGAATCTTTTTATAGTTTTTCACAACTATTATTTCATTAACATTTAAATTTTATATTATATATGATTATTTTACAGAAATTTTTACATAAAACAGGAATTTACAATTGAAAATCATTAATTAAAAACTAGTCAACACAAAAAGAAAGAAAAACAAACAAGTTTTAGCAAACAATATACACGAAAGAGAAGACAACAGCAATAAATTTTTATTTTTTTTTAATTTTTTAATTTTTTACTAATTTTATTTTTTTATTTTTATATTACACCTACCTTTTATTAATATAGATAAGTTTTTTATTTTATTATGTCAACTATACGAAGAGGTCTGCGACTTTATGGTCCTGACCATGATAAATTTGTTTTAATTTTCATTCATGATCTTGAATCTTGGACTGAAAGTAGACTATGGGAATTTTTAAGCAAAAAGATATCAAATTGTAATGAAGTTGTTCATGGAATCGTTAAAAAACACTATATTAATATGGAAAACTACTTCATCCTAAGAGTTAACTATAATAATTGTACTGATTATTTGAAGGTTATTTATTTGATTACTAAGCACTTACCTGTTAAAAGAATAAAATGGAAGATTACTTCAAGGATACGCACATTTAGCAATGTTAATCATAATAGAACCAGGTATTATTCTGAACCCTCAATCCCCATCTCTGAAAGCCTCCTGTATGCTAACCCTTTCTCGAATACTAAATTTTTCAACCTCTGTATTAGCTGGAACATAAATGGTTGGAATTCTGAAAAACGTGACGGACTTACCAATTTTAATTCAATCTTTAATCCTATTTGTATTTGTCTTCAAGAAGTCGGTAATAGTTCATTCCTTAACTCCTTTTCTAACTCATATCCATTCCTTAATCATTATAGAACAGTACTGAGACGTGCGGACAAAAAAATCCCTGGTATGAGGGGCCTTTATATAGGTGTGCACTCCTCCTGCCAATTCACTAATGATGATTTTGAATATAGATATATACTCTCAGTAAATATATTCTCTTTTTGGGGTGTCAGATGTTCTTTAGGGAACATTTACATCCTTAGCAAAAAACACAAAGACTCTAGAGAAAAAGCAGAAACTGATTTTGCTAATTGGCTCAAGAACCATCAGAATAACCCTTCGGCTATTGTTGGTGATTTCAACATGACTAAGCAACAACTCAAAGATCTTATTCTTAGAATTTCCCCTCAATGGTTTGTTATGGATATGGTTGGTCATCAATTTACTTGGTCTAATGGTGGAAAGAATTCTTGTATTGATTTTATAGTAGTGAACGATAAATTAAGAAATTATTTGAATATTGCTTCTGTATGCTACTCTTTTAATGACATCTCTGACCATTTACCACTTATTCTTTCTTGTAAAAAAATATCTCCTGATGGTTTTGTTACTCCCCCTCGGGATAAACAAATTAAGTGGTCTAATCGAATTTGTAGGGATAAACGTGAAGCAATCTTCTCTCATAATAAATTCACATGTTTACTGGATGAATTTGAACATAATGATAATCTAGACTCTAATACAATGGTTAAAAAACTTCTTGACACAGCAAATAAAATAGGCGATGACATTCAAGCAAGAGTTCCTACAAATTTACAGGGTTCAGCGTTCCATTGTCCTGCTTATATTAAGAAATTATCACATGAAAAACATTTATTTTATAAAAGGATTAAAAATTTTAAACTTAGTAATGATTTGTCAAATCTTCAAGAATTTTGTGATCTCTCAAAAGAATATAGAGTTCTTTCTGATTATATCATTAGTATTAAAAGAAATATTAGGAATATTAGATTTAAAAATTTGATTCATTCCATCGGCGAATGTTTCTTAAAAAATGATGCCCAGCGTGGTTGGTCTGGACTTAAGAAAATTTCTAAACCTTCTTACTCTCCTTCCCAATCACCTGTATACATTAAAGATAAAGAAGGTAATGTTCTAGTATCCCAAGAAGATCAACTCAATCGTTTTGCAGAACACTATGAAGAACTTGCTTCTGATATAACTGGTCACAGTCTTAATGAAAATTATTGGAAAGGAATACTTAATAATTCTTCTACTCCTCAGGAATCATGGGATATTAATCAACCTATTTCCATGTCAGAAATTCATTCAACTGTTCTTTCAATGAAAAATAACAAAGCACCTGGTCCTGATGGTATACCTACAGAATTTTTTAAAGCATTTTTTAATTCTGAGAGTAGAAATTCTTCTCAGGATGACTCTAATCAAGAGGTTACTTATTCCGATTGTGCAAAGTGTCTGTTATTACTTTTTAATAAAATTTGGGATGGTGACTTTCCTAATGAATGGAACTCTGCTTCTATTGTTTCTATTCCTAAAAAAGGGGATCTTTCAGATTGTAATAATTATCGTGGTATTTCACTCATCAATGTAGGTTTAAAAATTCTATCAAAAATTGTCACTAAAAGAATATCGGACTATGCTTTTTCTAATGGAATAATTAGACCAGAACAGTTTGGTTTTAGAAATAAAGAAGAATGTATTAGTTTATTTGTATCCATTCGTGAAATTTGTCAAAGAAGAAAATTTAAGGATAAATTTACCTTTCTTGCCTTTCTTGACCTTAAAAAAGCTTATGATTCAGTTCCAATTTACAATATACTTACTAAACTAAATAATCTTGGTATTCGTGGTAAATGCCTTCAATTCATTACTAATCTATACCTTACCTCGAAAGCTCGTGCAAACTTTAATGGTAAACTTTCAAAAGAATTTCCAATACACCGTGGTGTTCGCCAAGGGTGTCCTCTCTCTCCTATTTTATTCAATATATTTATCAATGATATTTTTGATAAGTGTAAAAGTTATGGTGTGATTACTGAAAAGAAAAAGTGTTGTGGTGGATTATTTGCTGATGATATTGTATTATTAGCTCCTACAAAATCTTCACTTAAAAACCTTTTGAATATCGCTCATGATTGGGGTATTAAAAATGAAATGACCTTTGGAATCAATAAATGCGCTACACTAGTTGTTAAACCAAAGAATTTTATACCTTCAAGACATTATGAAAATCCTACTTTTAGACTTGGTATGAACTATATACCAAGCACTAATCAATATACTTATCTTGGTATACCTTTTAATGAATCGTTGGATTTAAAACCTATTATTGCTAAGATGAATAATAAAATTAATTATACAGTTAACTCTTTCTTTAGATTTTTAACCAATAGGAATGTTCCTTTCTACTTTAAAACTCGTATACTAGTTTCTTTTGTCCTTAGTTCAGTTCTTTATTATGCTCCCTTACTTGGTTCAAATAAAAAGAATACTGAAAAAGCTCAAACTGCTTTTAATCGAGGTTTGTATTGGAGTTTCGGGTTTAAAAATAAAACCTCCAATACTTCAATTTACAATATGTCTAAGGAACTTTCTATACCTCCTATAGCTAGTTTTTGTGCTAAGGCGATGATTCGATGCTTTAAAAAGTGGAAAGATTCTTCTTGTATTATTTCTCATTTAGTCAAAAATATACCTACACTCTCTCACTATTCATGGACGAAAAAAGCACGGAGTTTAGCAGTACACAAGCACAATAATAAACTTCCTGGAGAAATAAGGAAGTTTTACTGGGAAAATATTCATTATTCAAGCACTCCTGCGATCAGATCTACAAAATACAAGAAATTTAAATTTGGTTTTAAAAAATTTATTCAACGTCTATCACTTAAATTTTCACAATTTTCTCTTGGATTTTTTTGGATTGGACGAATTAAATGTGGATTCAAATTTGATGTAAAAACGTATGTTAAAAGTAATCTAGTATCAGAAAATTGCCCAACATACTGCCCTTGTTGTGGTGAGAGTAACAGCATTCCTAGTTTTACACACTGGATACTTTTATGTCCTAAATTTGAAGAATTTAGGCAACATTTCATTCCCTTTGTTGATGAAATTTTTATTAATTTTTCTCTTATTGTTCATGAGAAATCATTGAACATTCCTGATGATAAAGAGGAAGATTTTGATGATAATATCAATTTTTACGTGCTGTGTCTCCTTCTTGGCGGAAATGCAGTATTTGAAATCTTAAAGATCGGATCGGGGGAAAGAAGGCGATATATTAATAATATTTTTCAATCACCTTCGAACGAGTCTTCTTTCCCGATTTCATATTTTGTGGGGCTTGCGGAATTCCTTACTAACGTTATGCCTATTGTGATTGGTGATTTTTACACCATGATCGATTTGTATAGTGTTAGACCTACCGTTGTCAAGAGCGTCGACGTCGTAACGATAAGGCAAAGAAGAAATTCTGATACAGATTCGAATGATAATTTTCATCCACATGGAGTTATCTTCGATGAATGGGAAGAGTTAGAGGCCTTTTCGTCCTCGAATCTCATAACGTAGTTTTTTTAATATTCTCAGAAATTAATTAATAAAGGATTAAGATGGATTGCGGGTATACAAAAAGCTAAATCATTTATTTATGTGTATTCTATTTCAAAAGATTTAAATATTCCTCCATTGTCAGCTAAGTGTGCTTTATCTCAAGTCAACTGTTTTGATAAATGGAAAGATTCAAATTGTATTATTTCCTATTTAGTTAATAATATTCCAAAATCTAGAAAATATACATGGACGAAAGAAAGTAGAACTCTTAAACGTAAACTAGAGAAAAGAGGTAATAACTATAATAAAATCAAGGATTTTTATTGGAAAAGAGATAAAGATCAATTCTATTAAAGCTGAATTTTATGACAAAAACAAATTCGAAGAAACATCAACTTTTATAAAACTTTGTTATGAATATCCTGATCTTTCATATGGTTTCTATTGGCTATTGAGAGCACGAAGCGGATATAGATTAGATGCTAGATTTGCTAAAGCTGCAAAAATAATAGATCAAATGTGTCCTAATTTTTGTCTCTGTTGTAAAAGTAATAAACAATGGATAAGGCATTGGTTAATTGATTGTCCATTTTTCAATCATATTCGTAGTAAAGTTAATGATAAAATTTTATTTTTATATAATGCTTCTAACCGTGGCAACCTAACAAATGATATATGTTAAGCAGAAGTATTAATAACAGTACAAGGGAATGGATGGATCTATTTAAGTGCCAGATGAAATCAGGTGCTTATTCTGATACTCCATTCTTGGTGGTTACTGCGGCTCTTTTTCAATCGATTATATATATATACCTATTGCTATTGGCCAGCAATGGTCTTTGTTCAATAGGTTCAAATCGAATCGTACTACTATTACCAAGAGCGTCAATGCTGAAGAAACAGTAAGACAGGCTAGCAGGGCTAGCGCAACCAATGAAGATCATAATTTTGTATCTTAAAATTATGATCAGCATTGCGAAGTCAAAATTAATTATTATACTACAGTATAATAATGCCCTTGTGAAGTCTTACAGATATTAATTAAATGAAACTAGAATATATTATACCATTATTTTATTTTATTTTATTTTGTGTTTTTTTTTGTTTATTTTTTATCTTTTTTTTTTTTTTTTTTTTTCTTTTTATTACATGTATTTTATCATATATTTAATTAATAAAGATGAAACAAGTTTGTTGCCGTTAAAAAAAAAAAAAAAAAAAAATATCAGAAGATTACCCAACATGTTGAAAATTTTAAAAGCATGGTATTATCATTATAGATTTATAGCGTCGGATTTTTCAGGTCCTAGTCTTTCTAAAGATTTTTGGAAAGATTCTGATGCATTTAGGAATTTGGGAAATCCAAGGCATCAAGAATGGGAAATTAACCAAGAATATAAATAAAGTTTAAAACTCGTAATAATTACGGCTGAAAACAAAACAACAACAACAACAACAACAACAAAAAAAAAAAAAAAAAAAAAAAAAAAAAAAAAAAAAACAAGATATAAGCGATGAAGAAATTAACGAGGCGATCACATCTTCCTCTAACTTTAAAGCTTGTGGTCCTGATGGGATTCCATTGGAATTCTTCAAAGCTTTGATTCCTGGTAAAGATGATTCAGAAGAATCGAGTGAAAATAATACTAATATTTCATTTGATTTTAAATGTCTCAAAGCCCTAATTAATTGTATATGGAATAGTGATTTTCCAAAATCATGGAATAACGCATCGATAGTTTCTATTTATAAAAAGGGTGATCCTGCAGATTGCAATAACTGTCGTGGCATCTTTTTTAATAAATAATGGGCTAAAAATTATACCAAAAATCATCACTGTATAACTCTTTATACTCCATTAAGAATTATATGTCAGAGACGAAATACGGTAATAAAGATACTTACCTTGTTTTTTTTTTTTTTTTTTTTTTTTTTTTTTGGATCTTTAAAAAGCGTATGACTCTGTTCCCATTTTTAATGTATTAATGAAAATTCATTACTTAGGTACTAGGTTAAATGCTATAAATTTATTGAAAATTTATACTTATCTTCCAAGGCTTATGTAAAGGTTGATGGACAATTATCGGAATCATTTAGTTATTAAGAATGGTATTCGTCAAGGATGTTCCCTATCACCAATTTTTATTTAACTTGTTCATTAATGATATTTTTAATAAATGTGAAAAACGCTATTGTATTTTGTGCTTCAACAAGATCTGCTTCTTTCTTTATGCAGAAATTATGCCTAGGGCTAGTATTCAACAAGAATTACAATTTCGACGTTATAAGCGCAAACTAACCGGGAGAATCAACGCTGAAAATACAATAATAAATACAAATAATATTTATATGTTTATTAATTGTGTGTGTGTTTTTTTTTTATAAAAAAAAAATATTTATATAATTAATAAATAAATAAATAAAGTTTAAAGTTTGAATGGGAAAGACTTTTCATCCTCGAAACTCATAAGGTAAAATATTACTTTTTCATTGTTTTTGTCTACAATAAGAAACTAATAGGTGGATGAAAAAACGTTTACTTTATAACAGAATTAAAAAAAAAAAAAAAAAAAAAAGACTTTAAAAAAGTGTTAAATCTAATAACACATTTTAAATCTTTTTTTTTTTTTTTTTTTTTTTTTTTTTAATTCTAATACTTTGTGAACTTGAAAGGGAATATAGAATTTTCTCCAATTAGACATTTATAAATAAAAAAGTTAAAAGTATAAATCAATATCATAAATTTTATTTTTTTTTAAAAATTATATAAAATATTAATAATTAAATAATTATACAAAATTTAATAATGATTTAAATTTAAATTTTTGATATTAAATTTATTTAATCAATTATTCAATAAAGACTTGAAGTTATAATAAAACTAATTTAATATTTATTAATATTTTTTAAAATATTCCTTATTTTTTATTTGTTAATAGAACTAAATATTTATATATTTGACACATATGCTATATATAAATTAATATATCTATTATTTATACATTTTATTTCAAATACTATGTATTAAAAAAAAAAAAAAAAAAAAAAGTTCGTTTACAATAATCAAATAAGCTTTTCATAAAAATTATTTTTGTTAAAATTTATAATTTATATATATTATTAAATTAATAATAATAAATAAAGGAATAATAAATAATAAATAATAAATAATTAACTAATAAATAATAAACAATAAATAATAAACAATAAATAATAAATAATAAATAATAAATAATTAATAGTAAATAATAAATGGTAAATAATAAATAATAAATAATAAATAATAAATAATAAATAATAAATAATAAATAATAAATAATAAATAATAAATAGTAAATAATAAATAATAAATAATAAATAATAAAGAATTGAATAATAAATAATAAATAATAAATAAATAATAAATAATAAATAATAAATAATAAATAATAAATAATAAATAATAAATAATAAATAATAAATAATAAATAATAAATAATAAATAATAAATAATTAATTAAATAATAATAAATAATTGAATAATAATAAATAATTGAATAATAATATAAAATATATAATAATAAAATATAAAATATAATACATAATATATTATAAATATAAAGAATTATATTAAACATATAATCGAATTGCCTATTTTTTTATTTATATTATGTATTATGTTCTTTCAAAAAAAATTAACTATATATGTTAATTTTTATTCTTTTGTTTATATAAAATTTCTATAGTATAAATAATCATTTTAATTCTTTCTTATTTTCATACTATATAAATAAAGTTTTAATTATCATTTTATTATTATTATTTTTTTTTCTTTGAAATAACAATATATTATTTTATAAAAATTTTAATTTAATAATATATTTTAATATATATTATAAATAATACTACATAATGCAGAAATTAAATAATAAATATTTATATAAAACTTTATTTATTTTTTTTTTGGTAGTTATTAAATATAACGAAGTATGAATGTTCATTCGATTAAATTTTGATATATAAAAAATTTATATATATATGTATATATATTCAAATATATTATAAATATAATAAAATTAATTAAAATTATATAGTTTATTTTTTCATATATATTTGATATATATAGATTTTATATTTTTTTTATATTAGATTTTATAAAATATATGTAATAAATTTTAAAATAATATATATTATATTTTTCTTTCATAAATTAGAATATATAATTAATTCAAAGAAAATAATTTTTTTATAATAAATAAATTCTATCCATAAAATTTTATATTATTAAAAAAAATAATGATAATAATAATAATATAATATTTATAAATAATAAATAAAAAACTACTATTTAATAAATTTTTTTTTAATAATTAAATTGTTAATACAGTTATTTTTATTAAAAATAAAGAAATTATATATTTAATTAATATTTCTGTTTTATATTTTATTTTATCTAATCTTTTTAATTTTCGATCTCTATTTCATTATTATTTTATTAGAAATTTAATTAGATATTATATATATATATATAAAAATAGAATAGTGCTTTTAATAATTGGTTTTTATATATAATTCGTAATTTTTGAATTCTTAAAAGTTTATAATATGGTTCTTATATAAATATTATAATAAAACAATTTTACTAAAAAGATTAAAATAATATGTTTTAATATATGATATATGAAAAACGTTAAATAAATAAATAAAAACTATTAGATATACAATATAATTTAATAAAAAATCATTTGACAGTGTTCATGAATTATATTAATATCTTAATTTTTTAAATATAGATAAAATAATAACCTTTTTAAATCATAATTATCGATTATAGAATATTTATTACAATTTTATTACATTATACCATTAAATTATAAATTTTTTTATGCTATTTAATAAAAGGTAAATTGATTATTAATTATTTGAAATATAAAGTAGTTTAATATTTTATAAACATAATATAATGAATACATATTAAAGTATATACAACATTTATTTAAAATTTTATAATGAAGGATGCAATATATATTTTAGAAATAATTTTATTATATTGTATTTTATATATATATATACTTTTTTTTATAGTTTTTTTAAGTTTTTAAAAGTGAAAATCAATAGATATAATTTAAAATAATGAATATAAATTCATCGAATTTACGTTTACCAGTAATTGTTGCAACTCCCGATGATGCGAAGAAATATTCAGAAGCCTGTCATAAACAAGAGGAGGGTAATAAATCAAAAAAGAAGAAGCATTTTAAAAAAATTAAAAAAATTTTAGGAAAGATTGTAAAAAAAAAGCATAATGAGAAAATAGAAGTAGACGAACAATATTGCTTCTCTATTATGGATGATGAATCAAATTATTTTTATGATAGTACAACTGAAGATAATTATTCCGATTATTTTTCAAATTATAATGGAGCCATACCCAAATCACCTTCATTTAATCAAACATTTCAAAATGTTGAAATAATTCGAGATAATAGTAATCTGAAGAGAAATAATTCAAAATTTTCTTTCATTAAAAAATTGAAAGAAAAAAAGGCTGCTAAAAAAGCTCGAAAAAATCATAAAGACACTATTCAAAATATTCAAAATAGTCCGTTAAATTCAAATGATGTAAGTTCACTTCCATTAAATAGTCCAAGAATAAAGGAAACAATAATCTATGATGGTCCAAGTGCAATGGTATCACCATTCATAAGAAATAGGGAAATGACACCATCTATTAGTTCTTCACAAGATATGACGGCTTCATTATCTCCATCACTTCCAGCTACTCCTTATATATATAGTCAAATGATAAATGGTCATAAATCTAGTATACGTTATTATAATTCCAAGGATGATTTAAGTCTCAGTACAAGAATAGATTATGCTTCTTCAATATATAGTGATGATAGTCGTCATCTACCAGATGATGAGGAAAATATAGTTGAAGATGAAACTGAAGTTAACCCTCCATCGTCAGAGGGAACGTATAATGTAAAGGAAGCAAAAACAGAAAAAGAAAAGAAAGATATGATTCCTCATAATAATGATGATAGTGAGGATGAATCTGTACAAACATTACAATTCCCAAAGCAAAGATCTTTATCTACTATGAAAAAGGCATGGGAAAACCCATTTGGAAGAATTTCTTTCATTGAATATACTATCGATCAACAAAAAGAAAAGGATAAAAATCTTACACATAAATATATTGCAACAAAACTATCTTTAAAAAATAAAAATTCTAAAAATAATGGACAAATTGTTGTTAGTAAACGTTCTGTTTCTTCTCTCTCAGCATCATTAAATAAATCAAGACAAGAAGAAGTTCAAAATTCACCTGGATTTAAATTAAGATCAAATAGTTCTAGTTCATATCATACGAATACTTTATATAATCAAAATTCAAAATCTTTTAATTCCAATAATATTAATAATGTTAATAATAATAGTAGTCATAATAACAATAACAGTAGCATTGATAATAATATTAACAATAATATTAGTATTAATATTAAAAGAGAAAATGAAAGTAATTCGGAGGGAGATGTAAGCCATAGAGACTATGAGGTGTATGATGATAAACAAGAATCTTTAATTCCTGTTACCAATTTAAATAAATTAAATAATAATATTAGTATTAATATTAAAAGAGTAAGTGAAAGTAATTCGGAGGGAGATGTAAGCCATAGAGACTATGAGGATGAGGTGTATGATGATAAACAAGAATCTTTAATTCCTGTTACCAATTTAAATAAATTAAATAATTTTTATAATAATTCCAATGATAACAAAAGTTTCAGTAGTATCAATGCTGAAAGTCAATGTAATCAGACTTTAAACCAATATAATATATATAGCTCTAAAAAAGAAGATGAGGACAACAAGGATGCTATTTCATTGTCAAAACAAGAAAATTCCGATGGTCATATTGGTTATGAATCTAGTATATTAAATTTTACTATTCCAGATGAAAATGGGAAACAAACAGGTAAAGAAATCAAGCTTTCTATTAAGAAAAGTAATAAGGGCTTAAATTTAAAATCTGAAAATAGAAAAGCTATTATTTCTGAATTAAAGTCAAAAATCAAGGAAAATGTTGAAAACAATGAAAATGTTGAAAAAAGTGAAAATGTTGAAAGCAATGAAAATGTTGAAAAAAGTGAAAATGTTGAAAGCAATGAAAATGTTGAAAGCAATGAAAATGTTGAAAAAAGTGAAAAAGTTGAAAATATACAAAAAGTTGAAAATATACAAAATGTTGAAAATATTGAAAATATCAAAAATATTGAAAATGACATCATAACGGAATCAAATAACGTAAAAATAGAAAGTAAAACTGATGCAATGAAATTTAGTCCATACTTATCAGGTGTTTCAAGTGTTGATTATCCTCTTAATCATCCAAATCTTACTAAAAAAGAAGTCATGAATATTAATGATGGATCCTTTAATGTTTTAAAGCATACTAATACCCTTAAAGCTAATAATCAAATCGAAGTTGGGCTTAAAGTCAAAGAAGAAGAGAAAGAAATGAAGGAACATAAAGAAGAATTAAACCTAAAAAAAGAAAAAGAAATAGAAAATAAACCTTCTTGTGAAGCTGAAGTTGTTAAGAAAACTAGAAAGGAGATTGAAGCTGAAGAAGCTCAAAAAAATGAAGAAGGTCAACTAATCAATGAAATTCAAGAAAATGAAGATCATATCGATATCAAGGATGAAAGTGGAGAAAATAACAAAAATGGTAAAGAAGAACAAAAATCTTCAATTAAACTGAAGGATAAAGAATATAGTGAAGAAAAAGTTATTTCTCCACCAGAAGAAGAAAGTATTGGTACTCTTCATGAAAGTAAAGATAAAAATATGAATAGTAAATTAAGTGAAATTGTTAGTAGAGTATTTTCAAGAAATAGTTCTTCCAGTGATAAATTAGATAATGACAGCATCATTACCTTTGATTTAAATCGACAATTGACTAAGTCTTCTCATAATGAAGCAATTATTATAAAATCTTCAGAAAAAATTTCTTCAGAATCTCCAAAAATAAATGAAAACAAGAATAGTAGTGGTGAAAAGGAAGAAATCAATGACAATAATGATAACGATAATAATATTACAAAATTATTCAATTTCTTTAAATCCCCATCAAAATATCTTCAATCTAATGATGATAATACGAATAAAGAAAATGAAGATATGAATGAAAAATATAAAGAAAAAGAAAAAGAAAATTCCTTAGAAAAAATAAAGATAAAAGAAAAAGAAAAAGAAGATTCCTATGAAAAAATAAGTATAAAAGAAAAAGAAAAAGATGTACGTTCTCAAACTTCAAGTAAAAATAGTACAGTTCCTGAATTACCTCGTTCACCTATAAGACCTGTTGCTATCTCAATCAATGGTTCTACAAAATTACTTAGATCAGCTTCATTATCATTAGCAAAACGCCATAATAGAGAAATTAATGAAAGTAGAAATAGAAATAAAAATAGACTTTTAGAAAGAAATAATAGTACCAATACTAGTGTAGATAACAGATATAAAGCAATAATATATAATGATAATGATGAAGAAGTTTCTATTCATAAGACCAATTCAAAAAAATCTACAATAGAAGAGGGTATAAATAAAATAGTAAATTTTGTTGGTAATGAAATTCATTCCTCTAAATCTTTTAAGTTTTATAGGCCAAAAGAAGACCAACCAATTTTAGAAAGTAATAATAATAAAAAAATTGAATTAGATTCTGAAAAAACACCAACTCTTCATTATAAAAGTGTAGAAGAAGGTAACAGAGATAAAATTCATCGTACTAAACAAGAAAATGGAATAACTACTTTTGATGCTAATGAAAATATTGCTGATAAAATAAATAATCTTAAAAATGAAATTATGGTAAAAGAAGATGAGAATCATAATGATGTTATTTTATCGAAATCTCAAGTAGAAATGAACTAAGTAATAAAAGAAAAAAGAAAAAAAAAATATCTATATATATATCTATATATATATATATTTTATAAGGAATTAAATAATTGTAGGTTAATATAAAGTAAAACATATTATTTCTCTTTTACAACATGTTTAAAAAAAAAAAAAAAAAAAAAAAAATTTTTTTTTTTTTTTATTATCTGAATTATAAATTTTATATGATATGAAACGAAAAAAGTTCATAATTTTTTTTTAATTATTTTTTATCAAATAATAACAATAAATTATAAAATTATAATAATAATAATAATAATAATAATGATATAAAAATAAAAAAATAAATTTAAATTAACATATTTATTAGTTTTATTAAAAAATAATCTTTAAATTAAAAACGAATATTATTATTTTTTTTTTAACAAAATTTACTGTAAATTAAGCATTGATCATTGATTAATATATGTAGCTGTGCCGTAACCCATAGTCACTATGGATAAATATTAAAAATAAAATAAAAATAAAAATAAAAATAAAAATAAAATAAAAAAATAATAATAAAAAAAAAAATAATAATAAATAATATAAAAAAAAAAAAAAAAAAAATTACTATTATTTTTTTTTTTTTTTTTTATTCTTTCTAACAAGAGAGAAATGAAAATTTGTTATGATATTTTAAAAAATAAAAAAAAAATAAAAAGAATAAAAAAAAAAGTTATAAATTAAAAAAAAAAAATTAAATTAAAAATTAAAAATAAAAATACAAAAATACAATAATAATAATAAGAATTAGTAAATAAATATATAAGAAAATTAAAAATAAATTAATAAATAAATAAATAAAAATAAAAAAATAAAAAATGAAATAATAATGAAATAATAATGAAATAATAAAATATATGTACATATAGATAAATAAATATACATATATATATAAAAGGAAGAGAGTGAAAGAGAAAACAGAAATATATAATAGTAATAATAATAAAAAAATTAAATAAGTAGTATTTAATGAAACGAATTAAAAAAAAAAAAAAAAAAAAAAAAAAAAAAAAAAAAAGCAATATTAAAATCATATACAGATTTATATTATATTTTGTTTTTGATTATTCTTATTCTTATTCTTTTTTTTTTTTATGATATTAATTATAATAATACTAATATTAATATTAATGCTAATATACTAATATTAATACTAATATATATCTATTATTATTATTATTATTGTTAAATATAATATATAATATATCTATGTATTAATCAAGGGAAATTGGCTCCATCGGCAACCCGTTAATCTCTTTTTTTTTTTTTTTTTTTTTTTTTTTATTATTATTATTATTATTGTGTAACCACAACCAGTAATTAATTAACTTTTTAGAGTTTTGTTTTTATAGATGTATAAAAAAAAATAATAAAAAAAAATTTTTTTTTTTTTAATTTTTTAAAAGTTAAATTATTCTATAAAAGTAGTTTAAAATTTTTAAACATAACTTTTTTCTGTTAATTTATTAACCCTTTTTAAATTAAAAAAAAAAAAAAAAAAAAAAAAAAAATAGTAAAATTTTAAAGAAAGGAAATAACAGAGTAGTAGTGGATAATAATAAAAACTATTATTTATTTCTTAATAATAATATTTTTTTAATTTTTTAATTTTTAAATATTTTATATATATAAATATAAATATATATATTCCTTTTACATAAAAAATATACTATTGAAAATTAATAAGTCCAGGTTGGAGCAATCTGTAGCGTAAATTTTTTTTTTTTTTTTTTTTTTTTGTTGGTTTCAATATTAATAATGAAATTTTATAAAAAAAAAAAAAAAAAAAAAAAAAAAAAAAAAAAAAAATTTTTTTTGCTATTATTATTATTTTTTTTTTTTTTAAAAAAAAAAAAAAACATCAATAAAAATAAACTCTAAAAAGTTAATTAATTGCTGGTTGTGGTTACACAATAATCCGCCGTACTATTTGGTATAATTAATTATGAAAAATATAAAACTGTTTCAATACATAAAGTTTAATTTTTTTTTTTTTTTTTTTACAAATAAATAATAATTTATAAATCATAAATAAATAAATAAATAAATAATATTAAATAAATAAATAAATAATAATAATAAATAATATTAAATAATATTAAACAGTTATGTGAGAGTCGAGTTATTAGAATAATAATAATAATAATAATAATAATTAATAAAGGTCTTCTATTAAAAAAAATATTTATGGATGTAGATTTATATACAAAGTTAAATTTCGAATAAATAATTATTGTTGAAACGATGTTAACAACTTTTTTTTTTTTTTCTTTATTTTCAAATCGTTTATTTTTTAATTAAGATAAAATCTATAGTTTATCTTTTATTAAATAAACACTTTAATAAACATATTAAAAAGTAATAAAGAATTAAATTTTTTAATTTTTTTTTTTTTATTTTTTTTTTTTTATATTTTTTTTTTTTTTAATTTTTTTTATATTTTTTTATTTTTTTTTAATTTTTTTAATTTTTTTGTAATTTTTTTTATATTTTTTTTTATTAATATAATCAATATCATTCATGATTATTAAATGATTATAATATATAATAAATGTTTTTTTTTTTTTTTTTTTTTTTTTTTATTTTAACTATTTTACATTATAGGGTATACATTAATATATACTTTTTTTTTTTTTTTTTATAGTGATATATTATTATTGATGAATTATTGATTAATTATATGATAGAAAATTGAATATAACATTGATATAATGAAATTTCATTATAAATAGATTTATTATATTTTATTAAAATACAGAGAATATAATTAAAATTTAATAATTACTAATTATTATTATTATTATTATTTTTTTTTTTTTTGTTTTTTTTGTTTTTTTTGGTTACTTTTATTTTATTTTATTTTATTTTATTTATTTATTTATTTATTTATTTATTTATTTATTTTTTGTTTGTTTGTTTGTTTCTTGAGTAAAAAAAAAAAAAATAAATAAATAAATAAAAATAAAAATAAAAATAAAAATAAAAAAAAATATAAAAAAAAAAAAAAATTCTATGATCTATACATTCTTATTTTAATTATTATATAAAATTCTATTTATATTTTTTGTATTTATTTATTTATTTATTTATTTTTGGAATACTTATTGAAATATCATAACAATATTATTATAATAATATCATTTTTAATAATATTATGAAAAATTTAATGTTATATATTGATTTAATTTTATTATTATTTTTTTTTTTTATTTTTTTTTTTTATCACTGTATAAAATATTTATTTTAAAATTGATTATTTCAATGATTATTATTTAATTTTATTATTATTATTATTATTATTTTTATTTTTTTTTTTTATCACTGTATAAAATATTTATTTTAAAATTGATTATTTCAATGATTATTAATAATGTTGTCCATTGACAATTTTTTTTTTTTTTTTTTGTTATCTTTCGTTTATTGATGATTAATTTGATAACTTTATTGAAATATTTATAACATTATATCCTGATATTAATATAATAGCAACAAGAGAGCCTTCATATGCAAAATCAATATATTTAGAATCAATTTTTTTATTATAGTGTGAACCAATAATACCTGTCAATACACTTACAGCTATTAAAATTACAAATAGCCACCAAGTTAATGTATCATCAAAGGTAACATTATCTCTAAAATTACCCATAATAACATACTGTATTAATTTTGTTGTTTGTGAAAAAACAATTACTAATAGTGAGTTTACAGCAGCTAATTTTACATCCATTGAAAATAAAAGAATGAAAATACAAACGTTAATGGCTCCTCCTCCAATATCAAGAAACACTGATATCATACCTAAAAATACACCTATGATACCAGTGACTAATAAACTATTAAGATGATAGGAGACTCCTTTCTTCTTTAACGTTAACATATAAAGTAAAACTAAAAAAATTAACGAACCAATTCCTGCATTTTGAATAAGTGTAATAATTTCCTTTCCAGTCTCTGGATAAGCGTCATTCACTATATCTCTAATAAAATTAAAGAAAAAATTCCCCGCAATTCCACCAAGAATTCCTCCTATGGATAAAACAAATGACTCTTTAAAGCTTATTTTTGTTTTATAAAATAAATGTTTTATAACTGATGTTAAACTCGTCGTTAAAACACATGATAAGGATATCAATGCAATTTGAAATTTTGAAAATGAATCTATTGCATCTAATACTGGTTTTATAATAACACCACCTCCTATACCACATAGTGAACCAAGAAGAGTTGCCACAAAAATAACAGCAATTACTATTGAAAAATGCATTTCTATTAATATATATATAATTGTTATTATTATAATTATCTAAATTACTTTTTCTTTTTTTAAAAATTTTTATTTTTACTTTATTTTATTTTTTTTTTTTTAATTATATATTGATAATATTAATTATTTTATAAAATTTTGATATTGTATGTAGTTGTATTGCAATATATTTTATTTATTTTATTTTTCAAATAAACTTTGTTTATTATTATCAATCAATTATTGTTTATTAAAGTCTATCTCAGTTAGTCAGTTAGTGACAGAATTAATAATATTATTGTAAATTTTGAATAATAAAGTCTATCCAAGTTAGTGACAGAATTAATAATATTGTAAATTTTGAATTAATTAATAAAAGTAAACAAATTTTATATTTTAAAATGCAATAATATATAATAGCTTTAATAATAAAGTTTATTTATTATAGTATAATGTCAAGAAATAAAATAAACGAATTCAAATTTCTAAAGATTACAACAAATTAGTCATTTGTTAATATATATATTTATTTACTATATTTTATTATTTTTTATAATAGACATACTTTATTTTATTTTATTATTCTTTTTTTGGTTTTTTGGTTTTATTTTTATTTTATTTATCTTATTATTATTATTATGTTTTTTATATTTTCAATTTATTATTTATTTCTTATATAAGCTTCATTTTTTTTTTTTTTTGTTTTACTTTAAACATTTTTAAATAAAAAAAAAATAAAATAAAATAAAAAATAAAAAAAAATTTAAAAGAAAACAATAGAACTGTAAAATGACTTAGATTCTTCTATTCTTAATTAATACAGAAGAATTTTAGGAATATTAAATCATTTATTAATTTTTAACGTATGATTTTTTAATGATTGGCAAATGTAAATAGAATAAATTTGGTGATATCAAAAATAAAATAAAAAGAAATTTTTTAATATTTATTTGAAGTTTTAAAAAAATAAAATATAATAAAATAAAATAAAATTAAATAAATTAATATAATTAAATAAATAAAAATAAATAAATAAATAAATATAATTAAATAAATAAAATTAAATAAATAAAAGCTTAATTAAATAGGAATCTATTAATTAATATATAAATGTAATATAGAATAGATAAATTTGTTAATAAAAAAAAGGTGGAAAATAAATAAATAAATATTAATAAACGTCAATAGTCGAATTTGAAATACTTAAAAAAAAAAAGTGAATTAGTAAATACCTAAATTAGAATATTTAACTTATAATATATATATATTTTATTTTATTATATTATATTATATTATATTATATTTATAATAGCACAATAATATTAACTAAAAAGGTTTATAATTATTACGACATAAAATATAAAAGAAATTTAATTATATTTTTTAATTAGCATTAATATAGTAATATATAGGAAATAATGAATTTCATATATTAATAATATATTTTTATATAAATAATTCATTTTTTGAATTTATTTTTATTCAATTTATTATTTATTATTTAATTATTTAATTATTTATTATTAAGTTGAGGGAATAATTTATCAAGAAATTGTTAATATTAAGCTTTAGATAATGATTTGTAAATTTATTTTTTAATTAAATAAATTAAATTAAATAGTAAAAATTATTTGACATTGTTGTATTTTTAATTTCATTTTTAAACACTTTTTTATTATTCATTTATATCCATTAATATAAAAAAAAAACATATATATAATAAATATAAATATATATATAATAAATATAAACATATATATAATAAAATAATTATAAATATAATAATAAAAGTATAAAATAAAATAAATATATAATAATATAATAATATAATAATGAAAATATAATAATATAAAAATATAAAAATTAAAAAATTAAAAAAAAAACATATTTATATTAAATTGTTTATCAAAAAAATCAAGTGAAATTGTAATAAAAATGTAGAAATAGTATAAATTTATACATCATTTTTATTTTTTAATAGACAATTATATTAATTATTATTTATTTTTATTTATTTTTATTATTTATATTAATTATTAATTATTAAATATTAAATATATTAAATGTTTTATGATATTAAAATTATTTTTTACTAAAAACGGTGCCTATTTAACTATTTATATTAATAAATCTTTTGTTTAATTGTGCTAATATTTAATAAAAAATAATCATACGTTATTTTTTCCTCTTTATATTTTTAAATATTTTTATTTTTATTTTTTTTTATTTAATTTATTTATATTTAAAGGTTTTAATAATAATAAAAAATGTTATATACATTCCTCTTCATACAATATTAATAATTCATTAGATAAAAAAAATTATTAAAAATATTTTTTTTACCAAACATTTTTATTACTTTTATATATGAATTTATTTATAATTATTATTTAACGGTCAACTATGATTTAAATATTACTTAAAAAAAAATTATAATATTAATTATTTATATAATTATTATTTATAATAATCATTCTATCTATTTTTATTATCTATATTATTATTATTATTATTTATATCATTATTATTATTATTATTATTATAATTTATTATTACTATTTTTGTTGCAGCATATAATTTATCAATTTTTATTTTATTTTTTTTTTTATTTTTTTTTATCTATTTAAAAGCAAAATATTTTATTAATTTAATAAAATATAAATATAATAAAAATTATTATATATTTAAGTTATATAGTATAATATATATATATTTTTCATGTGAATAAAAATATAAAGTTTTCTGATTAAAATTTTTATTTTTAATATTAACTAAATATATATATATTAAACTTCACAGATTATTATCAATTTAATTGGAAAGTATTAACTGAAGTATCTATATATAAAATAAACTCACAATAATTAATTAAATACAAAATTTTAATATTTAATAAAAAAATTATTTATATAAATGTATAATCTAATCTAATTAAATGATGGACGTACATTAAAATTATTTCTACTAAAGATGCTTATTAAAATAAATAAATAAAAAAAAAGGTTAACCTTTATGGATAAGATAGCATATTATCCACTAAACTTTTCTCTTGAACTAAGTGAATTATTATCAAAAGAATTCAATTAATTTTATTATAATATAAAATTTGTATTACTAGTATGCTGTTTGTATTGAATAAAAAAAAATAATAATAATAATAAAATTTTCTATATTATATTATGTAAAATATTGATTCGGTTTGTTGTTAATGAATTTATATTTATATTATTACATTTAAAAGGTATATAAAAGTGAACTACTTATCAAATAATAAGAGTTTTAGTTAGGTTAGTTTTTAACAGTTTTTGGAAATTTCAACTCTAACATGAACAAAATATAAATATATATATAGAAATTAAAAATGAAATTATTTAAAGATTTAACAAACTATCTTTTTATTTTATATCTAATTCAAAGCTAGATGAAACAGGAAAAACTATGAAAGTTCTTATGATTTCGTTCTAAATTTAAATAAATGCTTAAAAAAAAAGTTAATAAAATACCTCTCTCTCGATATTATTCCTAAATCAATAAAAGCTAAAAACAATGAAATACAATAAATTACCAATTTTTATTAACGAAAAAAATGCCAAAGAAAACGGAGCTACAATCATAAAAAAAAAATATTGAAATAATTCAATAAATTATCAACTATACCAACAAAAATAGTATTTTAGTAAAATTGAATAAAAAAAATAAAATAAAATAAAATAAATAATGTTAAATATCCACTTTTATTGGTCTATAATTGATTGAATTATATATTACATCAAAAAAAAAAAAAAATGTCAATATTAATACAATTAATTGGATAAATTTTATTTATATCAAAAAAATGTCAATATTAATACAATTAATTGGATAAATTTTATTTATATCAAAAAAAAAATGTCAATAATAATACAATTAATTGGATAAATTTTATTTTTAAATAAGAAAAAAATATATTAAAAATCATCAACATGATTTAATAAATAAAAAAATTATTATTATTAATTATTATTATTATTATTTTTTTTTTTTTTTAACGGCAGCAAATTATTATTATTATTATTATTATTATTATTATTATTATTATTATTATTATTATTATTATTATTATTATTATTATTATTATTATTATTATTATTATTATTATTATTATTATTATTATTATTATTATTATTATTATTATTATTATTATTATTATTATTATTATTATTATTATTATTATTATTATTATTATTATTATTATTATTATTATTATTATCATTATTATTATTATTATTATTATTATTATTATTATTATTATTTGGTTATGTAATAAATTGTATGTAAAATATAAAAAAGAAAATTATTTTAAGGTTTTATTGAATTATATATATAAATAAAAATAATAAATAAACTTTAATTATGTAATAATAAATTTTTTTTGTAGTACATCATATTTTATATTGACTCCTTAACAGGTTAAGAGTCTCAATTAGCAAAGGACCAAATATTAATTTTTTAACATAAAAATGGTTTAATGATATTAATTATTTTAAAATATGATTAATTATTTTTTTTTTATTAATGTTTCAAAGAACGGCTAAAAGAAAAAAGAAATAATAATAATCACATTGAAGAGGAGTTCGATTTCATCAACTCTAACTGATAATAAAGACGACAAATAGATCTCTTTTTATGAAGATGATAAATCTAATGATAAAAAGATCATCATTAATAAATATTATAGAAACGTAACAAAATCCCTTTTTTGGAATTAGAGATTTCAAATTAAATAAAGAAATTTTTTTAGATTTGGTATGAACCATTAAAAAGATATCTAATTGCTATGATTTGGATACTTTTATTGAAAATGAAATTCAATTTTTCGAAGATGAACAGAATTCATATATTTAAAACAATTTAATTTCCACACATTCAATTCTCAAAAATGGATGTACAATAATTATAAAACGCGTAAAATAACAAAGATCGGTTACAAATATTCAAAAATAAAAATCTAATTGCAAATATCTTTGTAAACGATAGAAATTTATTCACTTTTTATACAGTACCTACAAATAATATAGTTACCAAAAATTTTGTATACAACATAGAGTCTAATTTATGGCATGCTCGTTTAGGCCATTATTACAATAATAATATTAAAGATTTTGTTATTGAACATACTAAAAATCATAATGACAAAAAATTGCCGCCAATGCAAAATCACAAAATTAAAAAGAAAATTTTTTTATTCCTCTCCTAACAATGCCACTAAACCTATGGAATTAATTCACTCCGATGTCGTTGGTAAACTGGAAACATCTTTTAATAATTTCAATTATTATGTTTACTTTTCTCGTTGATTGTTCTTGAAAATTTTGGGTTTATCTTATCAAGCATAAATCTGATGTTCCAAATATTTTTATTAAATTTCATAAATTTATTTCTAATACTACTTCATATAATAGTATTACTTTTAAATCTGATAATGGTACAGAATATAGAATATATTAATAAGCCTCTTACAAATTACCTAGATGATAATGGTATTAATTTTTATTCACTCCGTTCCTGGTGATCCTCAGCAAACGGTCGTGCTGAACGGTTGAACCAAACCCTTAATCGTTGCGCTTCTACATTATTTAACTCAGCTAAACTCCATTCTAAATTCTGGGATTCTGCTATACTTTGTGCTGTTTATCTTTATAATTTAAACCCACGTCAAAGTATTAATAATAAAATTCCTAATAAATAATTTTTTTCAATAAAGATATAGATATTTCTCATCTTAAGATTTTTGGATGTAAAGACTTTTTCTATAATAATCATAAATCCAACAAGTTTTGATAACAATACTAAACCTGGTATATTCTAAGGCTATGCTTCTGATTCTCTTGGATATAAAATTCTTGATACATCCACTAACTCTATAGTCACATCTAGACGTTTTTTTTATGGAGGATATGCCTGGTACTATTAATATCACTTTTTTTTATGATAACTATATTGATTCTATTAACAATTTCAAAGATTCTTTAATTGAGGGGGGAAAGTAATCGAGATATTAATAATAATAACATTCATCCACAATTAAAGAATCCTTCAAATACTATTACTACTAATTATAATAATAATAATAATATCATTGATATTAATAATAATAATAATAATAATAATAATCATTATG
>JACVTC010000131.1:390000-405000 GCA_016946835.1 Neocallimastix lanati (nom. inval.)
TAGCTTTTTCTATATTTTGAAATTGGAACCCTTATAAACAAAATATTCAACGCTGTCAGTCATTTTCAAATGAGACGCTTAATCGATTAAAGTTTGTTTATTAATTAATATAAATTTATAATTTATATAACTAAATGTTTTACAAAGATTTAAAGAACAAATATAATAACATGTTTTTATTTAATTGTGGCTTGTTCGAGATATATATTAATTTTTTTAATGTGTAATTACAATATATTTAATATAACTTAATTTAATATTTAATTAAACTTTTAGATAGAACATAACTATATATTAATAAATTCAACATTTTAAATAAATAAATAAATACTTTTTTTATTTTTAAAATTATTCAGCCTCTATAACCTAAAAAGTACATATTAGTTACCAGTAATAGAAATGAGCATAAAAAGTTTCAATTGTCAAAAATAATAAATGATTATGTTCAGATGCTTTAATATTTAATTAATTCATTAACAATATAAATTATAAGAATAAAAATAATAATATTATTATTATTAATGAAAAAAATTTTTTTCAATAAAACGTATGTACATTAAAAAAAAAAAATTTTTTTAATTAAAGATTTTTTCTTTTTTTTTTTTAATTTATTATTGAAATTTTTTTCATTATTTTTATATATTTTTATTTATTTATTTATTTATTGTATTGAAAAAAAATAATTAATAAAGAAACTATATTTTAATAAATAATAATTAAATAAAAATAAAAAAAAAATGACTGTATTGGGATTAAAAAGAGGAACAGTAAAACTCATTCCACATCAAAAAGAATGGGAAATTAATGCTAAAGAAACCATTAATCTTTTAAAGCAATTAATTGGCGATATAGCTATTGACATTCAACATATAGGAAGTACCTCAATCCCAACAATTCATGCTAAACCTATAATAGATATCGTTGTCGGTGTAGACAATTTAACTGACATCCTTCCATATAAAAATTTATTACAGCAGTATGGTGTCATATTTCGCGGAGAAGTTAATCTTAATCAGTTATTATTTGTTATAGGTGATATGGAAAAAGATACTCGTACCCATCATATTCACATCACTCCATGGAATGGGAAAAGCTGGGTTAATTACATTAATTTTCGAGATTATTTAATTGCCTTTGAAGAAAAGGCACAAATTTATGATCAATATAAGCAAGAATTAGCATTAAAATATTCAAATGACCGAAGTCAATACACTGAAAATAAAAATGATATCATAGACAAATTACTTAAAGAGGCCTATTATTGGAGGAAAAATTCTTAAATATCAAATTAAAAATTAAATAAATATTATTATTCAAAAAAAAAAAAAAAAAAAAGATGTATATTATGTATATAATGTATACAAAATCATTTTCAATAATTAATAGTTTCAAATAAGTTGTATGAATCAATAACATATAGAAATAAATATGGCATATGTATTTAAAGGCAGTTAATACCATAATAACCTTTTTTTTTTAAAAAAAAAAAAAATAAATAAAACTAGAAAAAGAGGGATATGATGCATTTCGCAAAGTTGCATTCATATTGTTGTAATATTTGATGCCATAAAATTTTTAATACAATTATATATAAATAAATAAATAAATAAATAATAATCAAGTTACTTTATAATAAAAAAAAAAAAAAAAAAAAAAAAACTGAATAATTTATCATTAATTTATTTATATAAATAATTAAATAATTTATCATTACTTATTGGAATTATTTATTTATTAATTATTAAATTTTAAAAAGCCATATTTTCCGAAATGCAACTTTCCGATATAAATTTTCAGAAATGCAATACTCCCGGAAAAGATTATACTTTACATTGCTTTATTTATTAATTAAAATATTGTATATATTATATATATATATTAAATGAAAAAACTACATTATTAAATTACTAATATATTTAAGATTAAAAAAAAAAAAGAAAATGTGATGCATTTCGCAAATGCTGCATTTCGTCATGTGGCTTGTTGATAAATTAATTTAATGCCATAATATAAACAAATAAATAAAAAATAAATAAATAATATTTTAAAATTCTATATATATTATATATTATATATTATATATATTAGTAATTAATATTAATAATAATTAATAATAAAAAAATAAAAATAAAAATAAAAGAATTGAAGAATTATTAAATATATTACTTTTATATTTCTATTATTAACCTTTATATTTACATCATCAGCTTTATTAACTTTTTTACATAGTTAAAAAAATTTATAATATTTATATAAAAAATAAAAATTTTATATATTTTTTAAAAAAAAAATAAATAAATTATTCTTTAAGAATATAATATTTAACCTTTGATTTGTTTTAACGTTTTCATTATTTTATTTATATATTAAATTATACACCATATTACAAAAATAAGAGAAGCCATAATTCATGTAAAGAAAGAAAAATAAAAAAAAAAAATTTTTTTTTTCTTTATTTACTAATATTATTAATAATAGAGTTTATAAAGGAGAAATAAATAATATATATATATATATATAATACATTGATTATAAATATATACAAAATAGATATAACAAAATTAAATATTTATTTTTTTTTTTTTCCTTTAAACTTAGAGAATAACTTTATTTAATTTATAATAAAAATAAAATTACATGATTTAAATGAAAAAATAACAAATAAAATACATGAAATAAAATATTATATTTTATATAATTATAAAAGTGCGTTAGAAGCAATAGCCTCTAACTTTTCCCATTCCTCGATGATAACACTACGTCCATTATTGCGAGTAATAATTTCAATATTAGTGTTATCTATCGAATCTGTATCTGTTCTTTCACCAGGAGGTGAAAATCCATGCCATATCATTTGGACGTCGACACTCTCGGCAACGGTAGATTCAAAAGATTCAACGGAATACCAATTCATCATCAATCTGAAAGATCGACAAATTAATGGTATTACGTTTGTTAGAAACTCCGCAATCCCCACAAAATACGGAACAATCAACGAAGTTGAACTTTTTTTGTTCCCCATCATTAAGTTTAATTTTTTCATATATTGAATGCCCACCAAGAAGAGCACTCGATATAAAATAATAAATATTATTATCATAATCCTTTTCTTAATCGAAAGAAACATCCAAGGATTTTTGTTCAATTATCATTGCAAACTTCAAAAAGAGATCATCTAAAAAAAGTAAAGATTTATTTCTATAATTTTCCAATTCTTTACAGGCAAAGATCCAGTGAGAAAAGCTACGGACACTAACACCACAACAAGGGCAACATTTAGGGCAATCTTCTGAGACTATTTTTCTTTTAATGGAAATATATATTAATATACTATAAAGAATAATATTTTTTTGGATTGGACGAATTAAATGTGGATTCAAATTTGATGTAAAAACGTATGTTAAAAGTAATCTAGTATCAGAAAATTGCCCAACATACTGCCCTTGTTGTGGTGAGAGTAACAGCATTCCTAGTTTTACACACTGGATACTTTTATGTCCTAAATTTGAAGAATTTAGGCAACATTTCATTCCCTTTGTTGATGAAATTTTTATTAATTTTTCTCTTATTGTTCATGAGAAATCATTGAACATTCCTGATGATAAAGAGGAAGATTTTGATGATAATATCAATTTTTACGTGCTGTGTCTCCTTCTTGGCGGAAATGCAGTATTTGAAATCTTAAAGATCGGCTCGGGGGAAAGAAGGCGATATATTAATAATATTTTTCAATCACCTTCGAACGAGTCTTCTTTCCCGATTTCATATTTTGTGGGGCTTGCGGAATTCCTTACTAACGTTATGCCTATTGTGATTGGTGATTTTTACACCATGATCGATTTGTATAGTGTTAGACCTACCGTTGTCAAGAGCGTCGACGTCGTAACGATAAGGCAAAGAAGAAATTCTGATACAGATTCGAACGATAATTTTCATCCACATGGAGTTATCTTCGATGAATGGGAAGAGTTAGAGGCCTTTTCGTCCTCGAATCTCAAACGTAGTTTTTTAATATTAATATAAAAAAAAAAAATTTCATGTATTTAAACTTCATGTATTTTTTATAAAAAAAAAAATATTATTAAATAAAGTTTTTTCCTAGTCTAAAAAAAAAAAAATATAAAGAATAATTACATCAATAATTACATTAATAATTATATATATGCCCGTTTTGAATTATTGTAAAAATTAAAGGACTTCTGTAAATAGCTAAAATCTAATTGTATTATAAAAAAGAGTCTTATTAAATAGATTACCGATATGAATAAATATTTATGGGCTATAGAATCTCGTATAATAAATAAAAAAATATATAATTTATTAATTAATTAATTATTTGTTCTCTAAATTATAAATCAACGGAAATTGAACCTTCTTATAATATATTTTTTTGATTCAAAGAAGAACTAAAGATCAAATTCTAAAAATTTATTACTTTCTGTGAAATAAAAAAAAATTAACTATTATAATAATCTCATGATTATTAACTAAAATATAAAGATCTTTAAATTTTTAATTTTTATAAATTCATTTTACTTAATTTTATTTTATTTTATTTTATTTTATTTTATTTTATTTTATTTTATTTTATTTTATTTTATTTTATTTTATTTTATTTTATTTTATTTTATTTTATTTTATTTTATTTTATTTTATTTTATTTTATTTTTATTAGCATAATTTTAATTTTATATTATTATTTTTATATTTAATATTATTAAAATTTCCAGTATTTTCAAAGATATTATTATTATTATTTAAGTGGTTTTAAATATAATCAATTATTTTATTAAAATACTATCACTAAAAAATAAAAAAATAAATAAATAAAATAAATAAAAATAAAAATTTTATCATAATAGATCAATTTAATTTTAATTATGAATTAATTATAAAATTTTTTAAATATTAAATTTATGGATGTTAATATATATTGTATATGCATTAATATCCTTATCTTTATATATATATATATTAAAATTGAAAATTATTAAAATTTAAAAACTTTAAATACTTCAAAAAAAAGTTTTTCCCATTTCACATTTATTTATTTACATTTGCCAAATTCAGATTGGCAACCCTTACCACAGTATTTATCAGAAGTTCCACAGTATCCATATTTACTGCAACATTCACCAGATGGGCATTTTCCAATGTCCTTACCACATTTACCACCACTGTTCTTTGAAGTATCCTTTGAAGTATCACATTTACCAAACTCAGATTGGCAACCCTTACCACAGTATTTATCAGAAGTTCCACAGTATCCATATTTACTACAACATTCACCAGATGGGCATTTTCCAATGTCCTTACCACATTTACCACCACTGTTCTTTGAAGTATCCTTTGAAGTATCACATTTACCAAACTCAGATTGGCAACCCTTACCACAGTATTTATCAGAAGTTCCACAATATCCATATTTACTGCAACATTCACCAGATGGGCATTTTCCAAATTCCTTACCACATTTGCCACCACTGTTCTTTGAAGTATCCTTTGAAGTATCACATTTACCAAATTCAGATTGACAACCCTTACCACAGTATTTATCGGATGTTCCACAATATCCATATTCACTACAACATTCTCCAGTTGGACATTTTCCAAATTCCTTACCACATTTGCCACCACTGTTCTTTGAAGTATCCTTTGAAGTATCACATTTACCAAATTCAGATTGACAACCCTTACCACAGTATTTATCGGATGTTCCACAGTATCCGTATTTACTACAACATTCACCAGTTGGACATTTTCCAATGTCCTTACCACATCTGCCATTATTGATAGTAGTATCACTTTTTTTAGCTTCTCTAACATTGATATTTTCTTCGTAGTTAAATTTCTTAAGTTTAAGAGAATTGTAACATTCTGGAATTTCATCGTCAATATCATTTAAATAGATGTAAAGAGTTTCAAGTTTGGTTAGTTCACAGATTTGTTTTGGGAACTTCTTTAACTGATTCATACTTATATCTAAATTTACAAGATTCTTTAATTTTCCAATTTCATTCAAATTATCCTCAGTAATATCAGCAAGAGTAACAGATAAGGATTTAAGATTAGTTAAACTACTCAAAACACCCTTTGGAACGGTACTTGAGAGATTTTCAAAGTATTTTCTTTGATTGAAGGTAATACTTAATTCAGTAAGTCCATTAATATCAGTTAATTTATCAAGACCAGCACAACTACTAAGTTTTAAAGTTCTAAGTTTAGGTAATTTAGCAAGTTCTTTAATATTAATATCATTTAATTTAAGGAAACCTAAACTTAACGTTTGTAAGTTATTAAGGTCTTTGAAAATATCTTCATTTATAGTACCAACTTCAGAATAGAATACGGTTTTACCATTTTTTTCTTTTTCACTATACTCTTCGTACTCAAGATTAAGTTCTTCTAAATTAGATAATTTACTAATACTAGTTGGGAATATGTCATTTTTTCCATTTATGTAAGTAAGTTTTTTAATAGTTGGATAAGAGAAAAGTTTTTCTGTTTCTTCTTTATTTATATCAAAAACAAAACCATCAAAAGATAATTCTATGAGAGATCCATCTTTATCATTTTCACATGAAACGTAACTATCAACTTTACTTTCATTATTATTTTTTTTTAAATAACTTTTAAGTTCTTCACAATCATCTTTTGCACTAACTAATGATGTAAGAGTAACAAATGCCAGAGTTCTTAAAATATTTTTAAATAACATTTTTTTTATAAAATAAAATTTTAAAATTTCAAAAATCTTAAAACCAATACTATAAAAATTATGATGATAAAAAAAAGTTTGATTATTTTCAACCAAAAATTAATCTATTTATACTTTCTTAAAGTTTTATAAATTTTATTAAAAATAATTTTTTTAAATTAAAATAAATTTTAATGTTAAATTAAAAATTAAACCTTAATAACCTTAATTCAATTTAATATATGATTAGTACAAGAAATGTAATATACATTGATATACAACTCAAAAGTTCGATGTACTTTTGTTGGGATTTATTTATTAAATTTATTAATTTATTATTTATTTATTTATTTAATTTTATATAAAAACTACATATATTTAAAAAAGACTATTTAACAACTTTCTTATTCTTTTAATTACAAACTAACTTAACATAATATAACTTTTAAACAACAACGACGACTACACGACTAGCCCTTCTCTTAATTCAGAGAAATGCTTTATTTTTATGTTATTTAGTTATAATTAACTATTTAATTAATTGTTCCCGTGATTAGAATAAACTATTAATAATTATTATTTAAGGAAATATTTAATAACTATATAAATATAAATATAAAATGATAAGAATATAATTAAAACATTGATTTATGCTATAAAATTTATTATTAATTAAATATATAATTAATATATAAAATCAAGCCACATATTGAAATTGTTGTAAAATCATTAGATTTAAATTTGATTTATGTCATTAATTTATGTTTGACTAATAAAACTAATTTTATATTAATTAAGGTTTAAATATTTCATTTTATATCATTCGTCCCACCTTAAGATACAACTATACATTAGTTGTATTAAATTTTATAATATTTTTAAGGTGTACTGGTCGTTCTAAGCATGTATGTGTGTTAGGATCCATTAATTGGACTGTATTAAATTTCTTTTTAACTACTTGATAAGGTCCAACAAAATAAGGGTCTAATTTATATCTCGTAAAGTTCCTTACTTTAACTAAATCGCCTATTTTTATTTCATTTTGTTTATTAAAACTTGTTTCTTCTTCTCTTTTAGTTTCCCAATATTTATTATTTTTATTGATATTATTACAAGCATCTATAACCCATTTATAGTGGTCCATAAATTTTTCAATTAACTTTTCTTCTTGAGTTCCTTGAACATAAGAGGTAGGTAAGGTTGTGGCTAATTCGAATGGTTGTTGATCTTTTCTACCGTAAACAAGTTCAAAACTGGAATATTTCGTTACTGAACTTTTTGAAGTTCTTAAAGCCCATAAAGCAGAAGGTAACAGCATATCCCATTCTCTTTCTTTATTTCCTAGTAGTCGCAATAATTTTCCTATTTCTCGATTCCTGTTTTCAGTTAAGCCATTAGATTCAGGATGATAGGTAACAGTAAATTTAATATAAACATCAAATAAATCCAGGAATATTCTAGTAAAGTCGGATGTAAATTGTACTCCGTTATCAGTGGTTATAACATTGGGAGCACCATATCTTGCGAAATTTTCTGATAAAAATTTTACTACATCTTTTGAAGTAATAGAAGCCAGAGGTTGCGCCTCTACCCATTTGGTAAAATAGTCCACTAAAACAATAATGTATTGGTTTCCTTGCTGAGTGATAGGCAACGGACCTATAATATCCAATCCAAGATGAGTAAATGGAGCTTCAACTTCAGTTGCATATTTTTCAGTAGGATTTGGAATTTCGTTTTTCTTGTTTAGTTGACAGGTAGTACAATTTTGAATATATCTTCTAATATCGACCGTCATGCCTTTCCAATAACAAGTTTTCTTGAGTCTTTCGTAAGTACTTCTAAACCCTTCGTGTCCGATAGAATGTGCTTTATTTATCAATTGAAATTTATCTTCATTTTTCTTAATAATTTTTCTGAAATTATCACCATCTTTAATATATTCTTCTCCATTTAATTTAATTATGTGATCATCCAAAAATTCTTTCATAAATTCTCCAATTTCCTTATTCTTTTCAGTAGTAATTTCATTTTGTTCTTGTTCTATTTCATTTGCACTTTCATTATTACTTGAATCTTTATGATTTATAACATTAACTTGGTAATTACTATTGTTAATATATGTATCTATTTTATTTTCTAATATTTTATTCATATATAATATTGTATTATTGAAAACTTGGTATAATTGATTTTGCAATTGATATAAATCCTTAATTTTATGTTTTTCATCCATAAAAGCACCACTTTCATTACATTGTAATATATAGGAATTTATATTGTGTAATATATTATTATTATACTTAATGGTATTGGATTTTAATTGAATTAATTGATTTATAAATTTTTTTAATTTATTTTGATTTATTTCATGTATATGACTATTACAATTTATATTACTCTTCATATTATTATTATATTCTAATATATTGTTATTTAAATTGGTTAATTTATTCTTATATATATTTTGATTACAATAATTTATATTATGATTAATGTCTCCAGGATTGTTAAATTTTTGGAATATTCCATGATTTTTGGATTTTCTATATACCTTGCTTTTTCCCTCGAAATTTTTAACTTTGAAATAATTTTGAAATTTTTAATTTTTTTGTCTAAATTAATTTTTGAAAATTTTATATTAGAAATTTTTAGACTTTCATTTTTATTAAAATTTTCTGATTTCATAGTATCTTCATTTTCTGGTTTCTCAGTGTCCTTATTTTCCAAGTCCATATCCTTTCCCTCCTGAGACGATACTTCCCGTTTATTAGATAATTCTATTGTCCTCTGATCATCATTAATATTATGATTATTTGATTTAATTCTTGAGAGAGCATCTGCAAGAGAATTTTTTTTACCTTGATGATAGATTATTTTAATTCTTAGCATACTAATGGTAATGCACCATCTAATATGCCTCATATTATTCGGTTCTTTATTATTAAATAAACCAATTAGAGGTTTATGGTCTGTAAATAAAAGTGTTTCAAATTTATTACCGGAAATATAAGATTTAAATTTTTTTGCGCAGAAATATACCGCAGTGCCTTCTAAGTCTGTGATACTATAATTTCTTTCCGCTTTTTCTAATGTTCTACTAACAAAATGTACAGGATGTTCTAGTCCATCTTCATCATTTATTTGTAATAATACTCCACCTAAACCATCTTTTGAAGCATCAGTTCTAATTATAAATTGTTTATTATAATCAGGAAAAGCTAAAATAGGAGCCTGAATGATAGAATTTTTTAATTTATCAAAGCTAGATTGTTGTTCTTCTGTCCATGTAAATGAAACATTCTTTCTTAAAAGTTTATTTAAGGGAGCGGCTAGCATAGCGAACTTGTTTATAAATTTTCTATAATATCCTACAGTACCCAGGAAAGATCGTAATTCATTAATATTGCAAGGTCTAATCCAATTTTTAACTGCATTAACCTTGGAATCCATTGTTTTTAAACCTTTATTAGTAACTATATGACCTAAAACTTCAACTTCTTCTTGGAAAAAGGAACATTTTTCAATATTGATTTTTATTTCATATTTTCTGAATCTTTCAAATACCATGTTTAAATGTTTTAAGTGATCTTCTTTTGATTTAGAAAATATTAAAATGTCATCAATAAAAACAAATACACATTTACCCAATAAATCAAAGAGAATACGATTCAATTCTCTTTGGAAGGTAGCTGGAACACCAGTAAGTCCAAAGGGCATAACTTTGTAGACAAAATTTCCAAATTTAGTTGTAAAGCATGTTAAGTCAATACTATCTTCGTCCATTCTAATTTGATGATAACCTGAAAAGAGATCCAGAGTAGAGAAAATTGTTGCACCTCCTAGACTATCAAAAATTTCATCAATATTAGGAAGAGAGTAAGAATCTGGTACTGTCATAGCATTTAACTTACGGTAGTCAGAACACAATCTCCATTTTCCATTTTTCTTTAGTACTAACACAATAGGAGAAGACCATGAAGATCTAGAGTGTTCAATTAATCCCTGATTAATAAGTTTAATCAACTCTTCCTTAAGTATATCCGACTTAATTTTATTTAATTTATAAATTTGCTTTTAAATGGTTTTGCGTTCTTAATAAGTTCAATATGATGAGGATTTAATTTGGAAGGTGTAAGTTCGTCAGTTGAAGTTGCAATAATATCAATATATACAATTAACATTTCTAATATTTCCTTTCTAACTTTTGGATTTAATTTTGAATAAAACTTATTAGAATAAATATATTCTAAAGGAGACAATACATCTTTCTCTTTAATGGAAGATTCACCAGTATTTTTATTTATACGTTCTTTATTCTCTAAATATGAATCTCTATTATCTGTCAAAGATATTCCTAATGTATTAACACTTTTATTAGGTCCAATATATTTAATATAACAGGCAATCATTTCCATATCTTGGTCTTCCACAATAGGAGCAATAATATCAAATTTTTCAACTGAAGTAAATCGACACAATGATCTTAACATAGGATGAATAAAAAGGTAATTATCAGCAATTGATTTAAGCCCTAATAAGAACTCAAAGTAAATATCTTTATGATCGATGACACAGAAATCTGCTGTGAAAGTATAATTATTAATTGTAACTTTCAGTCGAACCACAATGGCATTGGCTATAGTACTGTCACCAAGAGCTTCATAAATTCGTTCTCTACATATACTGACTTGTTCGTAGATACCAGGTAAACTATTAATATAACTAGTACTCACTAGATTCAAGTTACTTCCAGAATCTATGAGTAATCTTCCTTTAGTATCGTCTACAGATGCATTCACGATCCCCAAGTCGTCACTATGAAATTTTATATTTTCTATTTTATTCTGATTATTTTCTTCTTCATTAATAATAAAAGGTTCCATGGCATCCAAAGAACTAACAAATTTTATTTTTTCTAATTTTAAATTTTTGGTTAGTTCAGACCTTAATTTAGGACATATATCTAAAATTTGACCAAAGGTAATGTTGCATTTGGTATTGGCTAAATCTTTAATAAGTTCATATGGTTCCATATTGGTTAATTTAGCTAGATTTATGTGACGTTCTGGTTTTGTGTTACCTTCCTGTTCATTAAATTTTAATTTTGTTTCTTCAAAGTCCACTTTCTTATTAATTACAGTTCCTTGTAAATTATTAATATTTGAATTTTTGAAATTATTTCTATTTTTGTTATTCGACTGACTGTCACGTGATGCTTTTTCAACATAATTTTTATTTTCATATAGTGATTCATTAAGATTTTCAATATAATTGTTTCTATCCTCATTAATAATATTGTTAAATTTAGTAGAAACATTATTATCATTTCTTGATTTAAAATTTTTATTACGTTTAATATTATTATCAATAATATTATTTTTATTATTGACACTAATAATTTTATCATCACACATATTACTTTCTTTATTAATTTTATACTTATTTTTATCAATATAGTTTTTAATTTCTTCATCTTTATTTAATTTATTATCATTAATTACATGATTATTATTAATATTTAAATTTTGAGAAGAATCATTAATTTTTGTACTCTCCTTAGAAATAGTTGTCTTTAAATTCTTTTTGACTTTAGGTTTTAATATTTTCCTTTTAGACAAATCCACTTCTTCTTTCACTTCAACTTCCTCTTCTTCATCTTTTTGGAAAATATCGCTTCTACTTGCTGTATTTGCTTTAGCTTTCCTAATTTCCGTTCCAGCATCTAAAGAAAACTCTTTTCTTTTGGCAGCGTCAACAAAATATTTCTTCTTCTCAGGAACGTTATTGGAATTTAAGGGAGAACGTTCACTCCCTCTTAGTAGTTTAAACGTTCATTTGAGACATTAGCTGAACCACTTGATTCTTCATTTAGCATTCTTTGGTATTTCAAATATTCAAAGTGATTAAATTTTGGACAATTATATTTCTTGTGACCTTCTTCGTTACAAAAATAGCACATCTGGACTCTATATTTACCTTTATTTCCATCATTATTCAAATTATTATTTTTGAAATTATTATCACGTGATTCGTGAGTGACTGGTTTATTATTAAAAATTTTGTTATTATGTGAATTAAATTTTTGGTTGTAAGAAGAATTTCCATTAGAGTTACTAGTTCTTTTTCCACATTCATTTTCAACTTCATCAATTAATTCGGCTGTAGAAAAAGCTTTTGCTAGACTAATTCTTTTTCCCGCAAGTTTTACACCTTTCCATGCTTCTTTCTTGTTAAAAATTGACTTCAAATAATCAGAAACAGAAATGCATCTACGATCATCTTCATCGAGTTTATTATATAATTCTTTATATTCTTTATTAAATTCCTTTATATTTCCTCTGGTAGATATTGCCATATTTTTAAGTTTGTCGATAATGTCTTCTGGATCCATATATAAGTCATGAAATTCAAGAAGAGCATCACGTATTTCTTCTAAAGATGGATAAACAATGTTATTATCCACATCTTTAGTTACTAATGCATTAAGACAATGGATACTTTTACCAATCACTTTAAATTTACAATTATTAAAAATTTCTTTTTCATCAGTAACTTGGTAAAGAGTGATCCAAGCCTTCATCTGGTTATACCAAGCATCAACATCCTTATTTGAATCTGAAAGGACTTGAATGCATTGGAATTGCATTAGTTTATTTTGATTTTTAATTAATTCTTCAGTCATATTTTTAACTTTAATTCTATTTTCTAATTGACTGAAAAATTCTTTAATCGAAAACAATTTTTTTTTTTTTTTTTTTTTTATTATTATTATATTTTATTTTATTTTATTAAAAAAAAAAAATAATATTAAAATTTAATAAATATATTTTCCTCCCACAAGAGCCGATATCTCCACCAAATGATATACAACTCAAAAGTTCGATGTACTTTTGTTGGGATTTATTTATTAAATTTATTAATTTATTATTTATTTATTTATTTAATTTTATATAAAAACTACATATATTTAAAAAAGACTATTTAACAACTTTCTTATTCTTTTAATTACAAACTAACTTAACATAATATAACTTTTAAACAACAACGACGACTACACGACTAGCCCTTCTCTTAATTCAGAGAAATGCTTTATTTTTATGTTATTTAGTTATAATTAACTATTTAATTAATTGTTCCCGTGATTAGAATAAACTATTAATAATTATTATTTAAGGAAATATTTAATAACTATATAAATATAAATATAAAATGATAAGAATATAATTAAAACATTGATTTATGCTATAAAATTTATTATTAATTAAATATATAATTAATATATAAAATCAAGCCACATATTGAAATTGTTGTAAAATCATTAGATTTAAATTTGATTTATGTCATTAATTTATGTTTGACTAATAAAACTAATTTTATATTAATTAAGGTTTAAATATTTCATTTTATATCAACATTAATTTAAATTTTTTACGTATTACTTTTTATATTTAAAATTTAATTTTTAACAATAAAAAAATAAAATATAATTTATTTCAGTGATAAATTATTAATACATCATTACAATAAAATATTTAAAATATATAAAAAAACAAAAATAATTAATATTAATATTACATTTCTATTTCTACTTTTGTTTTAAGATTATAAAAACTACATTAATAATAATATTTCATTTCTATTTCTAATATAGTTTTTATAATCTTTAATTTCAATACTTTTTACAAAAAAAAAAAAAAAAAAAAAATTATAATTAGATATAAATTTTTTTTCCAATTTTTTATTATTATTTTTTTTTGTTTTTTTGTTTTCAATTCTAAATGTTTTATATAAGAAAAAAATCATAATTAAAATTTACTAACATTTTATATTTATTATTTATTAAAATAATGAATTAATATTAATAATAATAATAATATTATTATTATTATTATTTAAATATAAAAATTTATTAATTTTAAAAAATAATTATTGTATATATTTACCATTGGTATAATAGTACTTATTTATGAAATTTTACCTTACTTAATATTCATTATTTGATTTGAAATTCACAAGTTTTTTTTTTTTTTTTATTCCCTTTGTACCGCTCTATATTTCAGCCCCCCTCTCAGGAGCAGTGGGAATATTGAGGTCACACACTTCTATAAAGGTAGATTGTCCCTACTGAACGATCTTACTTAGTGTTCAGTAGTGGCGCTCTAACATGCATATTATTGCTGAGAATTTTTCTAGTACTACTTCTCCCAATGCTTCTCCAGTTCTTAACTTCCCTTTGAAGGGAGGTTATTTAACCTAACCTGTGATCGTTTGTATTAGGGGAGTGGGGCATATCGCCAAAT
>JACVTC010000131.1:410000-512500 GCA_016946835.1 Neocallimastix lanati (nom. inval.)
AAAAAAAAAAAAAAAAGTAAATAAATAAATATATATACTTTTTTTCTTTTATATATATATATATATATATATATTATTTATGATTACACTTTAACACTCACTTTAAATTAATAGGTTTTTGTCTATTCAAAGTATCTTTTGAATTGATTATTTTTAAACCACGTCTTGTAATCTTTCTGGAACTAATACGATCTATACTATTATAATAATATATACTTTGAAAACTATCACTGTTTAATGTTGAATGATTTGAATATACTCTATTTTTAAATTTTTCTTCATTACAATTTGCTATATTGAAAAATAATAAATATAATTAATAAATTCATTTATAGTATTATTTATTATTTACTATATATAATGTATCATTCATTATTCTTTATCCATTAGTTTTTATTTATTATTAATTATAAATAATTATTTATTTTTTAATAATAATTTTTTTTTTTATTAATTAACTGACTTGTTATTTGATTGATTATTGATTATTGTTCACTTACTAATATAATTAATTGAGATTATAATATGAAAAACTAACCTGATCCTAATATACTTTGTTTTAACAGTGAATTGTTATCTTTAATTTTAAGTTGTGAATAAAATAAATCTTTATCATGAAAAGTAGGTACGCTTCCTTGATTTCTGTGAATGGATTTATCATCATTGCCTTCTAATGAATTAAATGAGCCAAATGTATTTTGTGTAATTCCATAATCAGTAGATTTTCTTCCTTGGTTATGATTATTTTCAGTTGTTTCAATTGGTGATTCACAAATTTTATCAGTAAGATTTTGTTGAATCTTACTTGTATTTAATGTATTATGTTTTTGGTCATCTAATTCATTTTCTGGTGATTCACAAACCATGTTAACATAGTTTTTTTGTGGTGAACCACAAAATATATTGTTATTTTTATTATTATTTTCAAGTTCATCTTCTGACGATTGACAAATCTCATCAGTATAACTTTGCTGTGGCGATGAACAAAGTATATTTTGTTCTTTGTTATCAATAAATTCATCCTTCAATGATTGACAAACCACTTCAGCGTATCTTTGCTGAGGTGAAGAGCAAAGTACAGGACTATTATTATTATCGATCTCATCTCTTGGAGATTCGCAAATTATATCTGTGAAGCTTTGTTGTGGTGAGACACAAAACATATTATTATTTCCGTTACCTAATTCTTCCTTTGGTGACTCCTTTGGTGATTGACTAGTTATTTCAGATAAGCTTTGTTGTGGTGAAGTACAGAGAAGACTACGTGTTGGTTCTGTTATTTCGTCTATTATATGGTCACGCTGAGATGAGGAACTTAATATATTATGTAATTTATCTATTGTTTCATTATTAGGAGATTGATATATTATTTCAGAATAATTGAGATCAGGCGATTTTACCATATTCTTAGAAATTTGTCTTTTTTCATTTTTAGAAATGGTGTCTTCATTTTCTATATAACTTTGTTCTGTTGAATTACATAATAAACTATTATTATTGTTATTATTATTTATATTAGAAACATTAGCCATTAATATTGGATTTTGTGAATTGTTTATAGGTGAATTTTTATTATTTACTGATATTTTCTCTAAATTTTCTGAATCAATTTTTAGTGAGTTTTCTTGTTTATTTATTATTTCTGGAGATATTTCATCATCTAGAATTTTATTTATATTTAGATCATCTTGTGATATATTTATATATTCTGATTTTTCAAAATCTGAAATTTGATTTTCTGTTACTTCTGAACCTATACTTTCTAATACTAGAAAAGAATAAATATAAAAATAAAAAAATAATAAAGAAAAAAATAAAAAGATAAAAAAAATAAAAAAAAAAAAAAGGAAAAAAAAATTAAAAAAAAAAAAAAAAAGGAAAAATAATAAATCATAAAATTAATTAATTATTTACCTTTATATAAATATATTTTTTAAATATATAACAAAATAATAAACTAATTTTTAAATCACTAATAAATTATATTTATACATTCAATTAACCATCTGTACAATAAATATAATAATAAAAATAAGACAATAATAAACAAATAAACGACATGTAGATATAAATAATAGTAATAATAATAATAATAATAATAATAATAATAATAATAATAATAAAAAGAAAAGAGAAGAAAAGAATTGAAAGAAGAAAAATAATTAAATCATATTTATTTATATTTAATTAAAATAATGAAATTATAAAAAAAAAAAAATTATAAAATATTAATTTTTATTTTAAAAAATTTTATTTCATTTCGAAAATATTTTATAATTTAAATTTTTAAAAATAATATTTTATTTTTTTTTTTTATTTTTCTCTTCTTCTTCTTGGTAATTTCTTTTTTCTTTTTATTTTTATTATTTTTTTTTCTTCTTTGTTAATTTCCTATTTCTTTTTCTTTTTTAATCTTAATTATTATTATTTTCTTCTTTATTTCTTTTTTTTACTTTTTATTTAGTTAAATTTTGTCAATTTCTTTTTAAAGAATAAAATAAATATAATAAATTTTATAATTGATTTAATAATTTTTTATATTTTTTTATAATTTCTAAATTTAATAATAATGTTTTAATAATAAATATATCTATTTAGCTTTTTTTTTTTTTTTTTTTTTTTTTAATTATTCTTAATTAATTAATTATTTATTTATTTCTATTAATAAAATGATAATTAAAAAAAAAAGTTATAATTTAAATATGATATTCTATTAATAATTTTGATATTAATATAAAAAAATTTTTTAATATTTATTAATAAATTTATAAAAATTACTCAATTTAATATTTCTAAAATAATTTAAATTTTAATATATATATTAATACTTTAAAAATTTTTCAAAAAAAAAAATATAAATGAAAGGATAATTATATCAAGATTTATAAATAATAAAAAATATTAACCCTTTATAGTTATATTATTTATCAAATCATATAATTCCCTTAAATCACTTAAGGTATAAGGAGATTCTGAATTTTCATATTTTTGAGCTTCTCTTTGTTGTTCTTCTAAGAAATTTTCAAGATCATGTTCAAGATTATTGGAGTATAACGATTTTCTCAATGAAAGTCTAATAACATCTGTATCAAATCTATTCAATCTTGGATTTCTTCTCCTTAATTGATTGATATTTTCATCACTAAGTATACTGGCTTCATTTATTTCAACATGTTTTTCTGTATATAATTTTTCATCTTTTAAAATACTACTTTCATTAAATTTTTCGTTGAAAAAGTCGTCATCATCTTTTGATACATTTTTCTTTAGAAAATCTTCTGCACTATTTTTCTTTTCATCTTTAAAAGAACTATCAAAATAATCTGATTTACTTTGACAACAACTATTTCTAAATATTTGTAAATAAGATTTTAAGCCCATTCTAACTACTTATATTTCGATTTTAAAAATTTATATATTTCTATAATCTATTGTTTATTTATAAATAAATAAAAAAAAATATTTTATATCTTTATATTAGTAATTTATTTAAAAACTAAAAACTAGTTTCTAGATTATATTTAGTTTATTATTATTATAAAATAAATAAATAAATAAAAGTAAAAGTACTTACTGTAAATTTAAAAATGAAATAAACTAATTGAAGATATTATTAAATAAAAATATAATTATATCAATATATCTATATCTATTGTTATTCTTAATTATTATTATTTTTAATTAAAATTTGATTTATCTATTATTGTTATTTTTTTTTCTATTAATTAATACTTATGTAATATTAAAAAAATATAATAAAAGTTTATATTTTTTAAAAAATAAATTTAAATTTTAAAAACACGATTTTTAAAAACTATTTAATGTATAGTTTCTATTTTTTTTTTTTTTTTTTTTTTTTTTTGTTCTTGTTTTTTATTTATTGTTTTGTTTGTTTGTTTGTTGATAATCTTAAATTAAAATTTTGATTTATTAACTACTCATAGGTAGTAATTTATAATTTTATAAATAATCAAAGGAGTAATAAATAAATAAATAAATAAATAATATACTACTTAATAATTTTTTCTAGTAGGATTTATTTATTTATGTTATTTTTAAATATTAAATAAACAATACTCAATTCAAAATTAATTATTTCCTTTCAACTTTTTCTTTTTTTTTTTTTTTTTTTGTAGAATATATATTATTAACTTATATATCCTCTTCCAAAAAGAAAAAATTTCATATATTAATAAAGCGTCGTTTGAAAAATAATAAAACAAAAAAAAAATATATATATATATATATATATATATATATTTATTTATTTATTTATTTATTTATTTATTTATTTATATAAAATCAAATCTACATTTATATTGGTTGATTTAAAATTAAAAAATAATAAATAAATAAATAAATAAACAACTATAAATATTATATTTAATGAACGAAAAAATAAAAAAATAAAATTCCAATATTTTAATATTTTAATATTTTAATATTTAAAATTTAAAATTTAAAATTTAAAAATTTATTAATATTATTAATTTTTTTTTTTATTTATGAATTAAAAAATATTAGAATTATCCATTTAATATTATTTTTATTATTTTTAAATTATTGATTGTTAAAATTTATATAAATATTGATTATCATAATTTATATATAAATTTAAATAAAATAATAATTAAAGTTTTATTTATTATTGGTGTACAAGCATTTTTAAAATATAAAAAATATAAAAAATTAAAAAAAATTATATTGAATATAATATCAAAAAAAAATTATAATACATTAATATATTAATAATATATTTTAAAATAATATTTACAATTAAAGTGTTTTGATAATAAAATATATATTTTTTTGTGTAATTTATAGCCACTATAAATAATATTATAAATAATATTATGATTGAAAATATATCATATCACGTGATATTAACTAAAATGTTTATGTTTACATGTTTATATTTTACATATTATAATATAACAAACAAATATAATTGTTTATATTGTTTTAATTATTTTAACCAAAAAAAAAAAAAGTAATTTAAATAAAAATTAAAAATGGATGTACTAATTTTTATATTAGCATATTTTTTTTTATAAATTAACTCTAATATATACAATCATTGTATAGATTAAAATTAATACGAATATATAAATATTTGTTATAAATATATATAATTTAATAATTAAATATTGAAAAAAAAATATATTAAAATTTAATAAAAAAAAAAGTCAAGATTACACAAAAAAATTATTATCAATAAAAAAAGGAGAATTTTAACATAGCATCCACATGGAATAATGATGATGACATATATTTATGTTAATTTTTTATTAAAAAAAGAACTATAAATATTTTTTTTATATTCAAATTTTTATTATAGATACATTTTATATACATTACATATATGAAAATGTAATTTTTTTTACAGAAAATGTATTTTTTTTACTAGAAAAAAATAGATTACAAAAGAAATTTTATTTAATATAATAGAAAAATCTCAAAATACTAAAAATACCTTTTTAATTATTATTAATTCAATTAATAATATTCATCTATATATATATAAAAAAACGAAAGAGATAAAAATAAAGGAAATATATACTCTATCAGTTGTATATATTTTTGCTGTTTAATGTATATTAAGTACATTAATTAAATTAACCTATTAATATAAAAAGTTTTTCAGTTTAATCATTAATTATTCAATTATAATTGGTAATTATTTAAGAAAAATAAAATAAGAAAAAATAAGAAAATAAGAAAAAATAAAAAGATAATGGCACATTATTCAAGTGATAGTGATAGAGAAGGAAGAAAATCAAGAAGTAGAAAGCATAATTCAAGATCTAAAAGACATTATAGATCTAGTTCATCAGATTCAGAATCTAGTTCAAGAGAAAGACATAGTAGAAGAAGACATGAAAGTAAAAGACATAGAAAACATAGTAAAAGACATGATTCTGAAGAAAAAGAACGAATTAAAGAAGAAAAAAGGGTAAAATTTAAATTAAAATAATATTTTTATATTTTTATATAGTAAAAATTATTAATTATCCATTTAAATATAATAATTAATTTGAAATGTAAAGTAATAATTTAATCTTTTTTCTTTAAAAATCATAAACATAATTAAATAATTAATTTTTAATAATTAAATTTTTATAGTTGTTAAAAAAAGAATTAAAGGCTCAACAAGAAGCCCAAATTGCTGCCCAAATGACAGCATCTTTAGGTTATACTAATACAGATAATCCATTTGGAGATTCTAATTTAACACAAAAATTTGTTTGGCAGAAAAAAAGAGAACAGGAAGCAAAACAGGGTATAACTGCTGCAGAAAGATTAAGAATGGAAAAGGAAAGACATGAAGAAACAATGGTATTAAAATTTATGCATTTTAAATAAAATTAAATATAAACTTGTATTTTAAATGAATAATACATTAATTATAATATATTTAATATATTAATATAATTTTTCATGAAATTCATGAAATAGATGGAAATGGAAAAATTAAAACGAAGAAGAGAGGAACGTGAAAATGAAATGAGATTAAGAGAAGAAGAACAAGTTAGTATTATTTTTTTTTTTCATTTTTTTTTTTTTTTTTTTTTTTTTTTTTTTTTTTTATTATTATTATTATTTGTTTTTGAATGAATAAATCAGTAGTATCGATAAATATATGATCTATTTTCCAGATTAAAAAAATTCTTTATAATTCTTTTTTTTTAAAACAAACAATTTATTAAAATAAATTATATCTAAATATAACATAAAAGATGAGATTACAGAGAGATCAAGATAGACTTGCTTTAGGTGATTGGGAAGCCAAAGAAAAAAAATTTCATCTTGAACAAGCAAAGAATCGTGCAAAAATACGTTTTAAAGAAGGAAGAATAAAGCCTATTGATGTTTTAGCTTTAAATATAAATTCAGCATCAGATCCTACTATTGCAGAAAATTTTGAATCAATCGATATTAATATGGAATTAGATGAACCATATAAATTATTTGAAGTAAATAAATAACTTATATAATTATATTATTAAATTTTATCGTAGTTATTATAATATACTTTTGTTTTTGTTATTTTATAAATATTATAATTGTATTAAGTCATTTTCTAAATATATTTTATTTAAATATTTAATAGAATTTATCTTTAAGAGAATTAGAAGAACTACAGGGTGATATTCAGTACTATTTAGAATTAGAAAATGAAGAAAAGAAAATAAGTTTTTGGAAGGTAAGATTTAAAAATATATTATCATATTATGAAATAAAATTATATAATTAATAAATAAAATAAATAGAATAAAAGTATATATAAAGTATATATAATAATGTTCTAATATATGATAAAAATTTTAAAATATTATTAAATAACAAAAATTATATTAAAGTCTCTTTTAATTATTTGTGATGAAGAAATATCAAAACATAAATCCATTGGTGGACCAACAACAGGTATTAGTGATGGTATTGAAGATGAAATTCATCATCTAATGGAAAATAAAACTTATAATCAATTATGTAAATTAGAAGAACAAGTAAAACAAAAATTATCCGATGGAGGACCAATTGATGTTGAATATTGGGAAGTATTGTTAAAGGCATTAGTTGTATGGAAAGCTAAAGCAAAAATTAAGGAAATACATACAGAACTTCTTGCTAAGAGAATTGAACAATTACGTGAAAAACAAAAATTAGAAATGGAAAATAACAAAAATGATAACGACAATAATAAGTCAGATAAAGAAAATACCCATGAAGAAGTTTACGATAATGAAGACAATAGTGAAAGTAATATAAAATCCAAAAATGAATCAATTAAATTACCAGCAGGAGAAGATGAAGAAGAGGGTGACTTTGAATCTCTTGATGCTATCGAAGAAACTCAAAAGGTAAATATATATATCGATAATACAATTTTTTATTATATTATTAAAATTTAAAAGTAAAATAAAATAATATATATTATATAATAATTAATAACAATAATAATAATATTATTATTAACCTTTTTTTTTTTCAAAATAAAAATAATTATAATATTTAATTAAAAGACTTATTTATGGCAAGACAAGTATAGGCCAAGAAAGCCACGTTTCTTCAATAGAGTTCATACTGGTTATGAATGGAATAAGTATAATCAAACTCACTATGATGTTGATAATCCCCCACCAAAGGTTGTTCAAGGTTATAAATTTAATATTTTCTATCCTGATTTAATTGATAAAACAAAGACACCCACCTATCGTATTGAAAAAGATAGTGGTTATCCAGATACCATTATCATAAGATTTATTGCAGGACCACCATATGAAGATATTGCTTTCCGTATTGTTAATCGTGAATGGGAACATAGTCATAAGAAAGGTTTTAAATGTTCATTTGATAAAAATGTTCTTCAACTTCACTTCCACTTTAGAAGAAATTATTATCGTCGTTAAAATGGAAATATTATTTGGGGATACCAGAGAAGAGAAGAGAGAAAAAAAAAAAAAAAAAAAAAAAAAAAGATGTTTAAAAGATGTTTATATATATATTCATATTATCATATTAAAAATTTATATTATAATTAAAATATTTATATTTATATTTATTATATTTATGTACTTATTTATTTTTTAAATCATTAATTAAAATATTTAATTATAAATTATTAAATAATTCAATAATAATAATATATTCAAACTTTTTATTTTATTAAATATATAAATATATTTAATTATTTATTTTCATATATTATTATTATTAAAAAAAAATTCTTAATTTATATAAATTTAAATTTAATCTTAAAATATTATAAAATAAAATGTTTTATAAGATAGAAATGTTTATTTATTTTATTAATGAAACACATTAATAGTTTTGAAAGATAAAAAGAAAATAAATAAAATATATATATAGTAAAATTATATATAATTAAAAAAAAAAAAAGTTTTAAATATACTTTTATAAATTTATGTAAAATAAAATGATAATACAAAAAAAAAAAAAAATAAAAAATAAAAAAAGAATTATTTTTTATTATTTATATTTGAAGAATTTATCATTATATTTTTTTATTATTCATATATTATTATTATTATTATTATTTACTATTTTATCATTTATTATTATTATTATTATTATTATTATTATTATTATTATTATTATTATTATTATTATTTACTATTTTATCATTTATTATTATTATTATTATTATTATTATAGTTTTTATTACACTATTACTATACTATTATTATTATTATTACAGCTATTATTTATTTATTTTTTTATTTATTTATTTATTTATTATCTTTTCAACTATAATTTTAATTATTGTTCATTTTTAATTTATTTTTTAATTTTTTTATAAATAATTAATATATTTGTTATAAAAAAAATAATATATATAATAATAATAATAACTATTAAAGGAATTAAAAGAAATTCATCCAGCATGAAGAGAAATTTGGTAATTAAAATTTTAGCAAGAATAAATTATAGTTATATAAATCCTTAGGTCTATCTATTTGTTTTATTCATTTATTATAATATAGTAATAAAAATTAATCATTAAATATGCTATTAATAATATTATTATTAATATTAAAGCATATTTTTATTTTTTTTTTTATTTTTACTCTTATTATTATTATTATATAGTTATTATTATTATTAGCATTATTAGTATTATTAGTATTATTAGTATTAGTACTATTATTTCTTATTATTTTTTATTATTTTTATTAGTATTAGTATTATAAAAATATTTATTTTATTATTATTAGTTTTATTATTATTATAATTATTCTATTTAAATATGATAGGACAATTTTTAATTTTAGAAAAAAAATTTTTTTTCTATTAGGTAAATCTCAATAAAATAATGATAAATATAAAAATAAATAATAACAATTATTACAGAAATTAATATTAATAATAATAATAACAATTATTACAGAAATTAATATTAATAATATAATTTAATAAAATAACAAAAAATATTAATAATAAATAAATAAATAATAAGATTAGCAAAAGAAAATAAAAATAATCAATAAAAATAAATAATTATGTTAAAAGATATACAAGATAATTATAAAATTAAAAAAAAAAAATCTGTATATTAAAAAAATTATAAAAATTTTTCCATATTTAAATACTATTATTGATATAGATTTAAACTTTTATATTTATTTATATTGTATTTATATGTCAATTATTTAATATTTAAATATTATACAAATTTATTTATATTATATTTATTTATTCATTAATTTAGTTAGAACAACTACAATATTATGGAAAAAAAAAATTTTTTTTCTGTAATTCTATTGGAGCCAATCAACATATTATCTTTTTATCATTACAAAATTTTTTTTTTCCTATTGTATAATTTTTCATAAGGAAAAGATTTTAACCTTATTTTATTTTGTATAAATATATATTTACATATATGAAAAATTTTTTTTTTTTGTTTTATATTTTTTTTTTAAAATAAAAAAATTGAAAAAAAAAAAAAAAGAATAATAAATAAATATTTTTATGTTTAAGTATTTATTAATAATAACTTATATAATATAAATAAAAATTTTTTAAAACTTATTTATAATTTATTTAATTTTCATTTTACAATATATATAGTATGGATTCATTAACAAGGATGCAGTTTTTATGGACTGCAGCACATGAAGTACTAGAAATAAATCCAGCATTATCAAGTTTTTATTTATCACAAATACAAAGTGATAAGAATGTTAATATTTCAAAATCATTGATAAAACGTTTTTGTACTCATTGTAGTACACTATTTATACCAGGCGTTACTTGTCAAGTTGAAATCAAAACAGTTAAAAAAAAGAAAAGTAAGAAAAATAAAGAACATAAAGTAAAAAGAAAAGAATATCAAAATATAAATAATGGTGATGATATGGATGAAGATATTCCACAACCTCCTTGTTGTCAACGAAATACTTGTGAGAGATTATACTACTCATTAGATGAAAAAAATAATACTTTTCAATCCTATAAATATTCAAATATTGTTAAATATACATGTAATATTTGTCGAAAAGAAACTATTTTTAATGGCACACTAACTAATTATAAGTTAGAAAAGCCTTCTTTGGAAACAATAGATGAGGAAATGGAAATCTCTTTACCAAATAAAAATAATAATACTAATAAAACTTTGTCTAATGTTAATAGTCCAACCATTTCTAATCATTCAAGAAATAATAGTAATAGTAGTACCTCTTCAATTTCAACACATAATCAAAATAAAAGTAAAAAAAGAAAGAGAAATAAGAATGATTTACAACAACTTCTCTCAAAATCTAATGAATATAAGAAACCTAAAACTTATAGTTTAAATGATTTTCTTAGTAATCTTTAATTTCATTTTCAAAAAAGAATATACAAGTTATAAAAGGCTTGGGCTAGCCTAAAAAGTTAACCAGTAATATTAATTTCTTGATGTTTATTAATCTTATAAATTCTATTGAAATTTATAAAAATCTATTATGATAGTTCTTTAATGAAAAAGAAAAAAAAGTTTTTTATTTTCATATTTTAATTTACTATTATTTAATTTAAACATAGATATATACCAATTTTAAAAGAAAAAAAAATAAAAATAAAAAAATGTAGACAATGATATTTTTTTTTTGTAAATTATTATTTGTATTTTTCTTTTAATGTAGCAAGAAATCTATATATTGTAATATATTGTATTAAATAATAGTAAATTTACTTGTATATATTTTATATATCAATTTTTTTTTTTTTTTCTTTTTTTTTTTTGAATAAATATAATATTTGTATATTAAGATGTAAGTGAATAAAAAAAATTTTTTTATTCATTACTTATTATATATAAAAAAGGAGTTATTTTAAAAAATAATTTAAAATTTAAAATGTAAATTTTAATAAATAAAAGAAAAACATCGTTAAAATAAATTCATTCATATATTTTTCGTATAAGCATATATATTTAATTATTATTGTATAATTATTAAGTTTTTTTTAATGATAAACAAAAAAATGAATATTAATATTATTTATTATTTGTATATTTTGGTAAATTCAATAATTATAGTATAAATAACAAAATATTAGGAAAAAAATTATAAATTTATGTTTAATAATATTATTAAGGGTTAAATTGTAGATGGATCGATAGGATAATCTGAATTTCGATGAAATTTATATTTTATATAATAACAATAGTATTAATATGAATAATAGAACAATAACAAAATTAGTTCTAAAAAAAAAAAAAAAAAAAAAAAAAAAAAAAAAAAAAAAAAAAAAAAAAGATTCAAATATAAAACTAATATATAAATTCGTGAATTAATATATATTTATAAAGTTTTAATATACATTAACTTTAAAATATAAATAATTATAATTATAAAACATTCATATATTCATTAAAAGATATTATTTAATAAATTTTAATAATATAATATTAATTAAAATAAATATTCAAAATTGACAATATCATAAATAAAAACTTTTTTTTTTTTTGTAAATCATTACACATTATATTAAAATACCAAACATTAATTATTAAATTTTTATACATCATAATATAATAAATAATTAATTATAATTTATAAAATTTAATAATAAGTTAAATTTTTATTTATAAAACAAGTTTTATTTTTTTTGGATTTTATCTTTAATATTTATTAGAATATTAAAGATACAATAATAATAATAATAATATTTATTAGAATATTATTATTTTTAAAAGACTAAAAAAAAATATAGTTTTATTATAATTATTTTCAAAAATGGTATATTATATATTAATTATTAATTGCTCTTTGTTACTATATATCATTTATTATTTTATTATTTTATTATTTATTATTTATTATTTACTATTTGTTATTATTTACTTATTATTTGTTATATTTATTACAATCATCATTATAATTTATTATTTGTGTCTATACTCCATATATAGTATTAACTTCATATAGACACTTTACCATTTATGGAACTAAAATATATTTTTCATTTATATTAATATTTATTAAAATTAAAAAAAAATATTTTTAAATATATAACAAACTAATCATTAAATTAATCATCTATTATTTTATCTAATGTCATTAACTTTTTAAAATTTCTGTTTTTTTTTACATATATAAAGAAAAAATATATATATATTTAATTAAAATTTGTCATTATTTTAAGGTAATTTTATATTTAACATAAAATTAAATTAATATATTATTAATTTAATATATATTAATTCATAATTTATATTATGTTATTACTGAATTTTTTTATTTTTAATAATAAAACACCTAATATATTTTATGTTTTTTTACACTATTTTATTTTTTCTTTATTTTAATTTTAATTTTAATTTTATTTTTTTTTTTTTTTTTTTTTTTGATTTTTATCTTGAGTGATATACCCCCAAAAAAAATTTTTTTTTTATAAAACTTAATAGTATTATTATTAATTAATAATAGTTTTATTCTTAAGTTACACTTACAAATGATCATTAGAATTTAATGTTTACAAATAACATTTATAATATTTTAATATTCAAATTGTACTAATCCTTAAATAATTTCAATTTATTTTTAATATAGATAAAAATTCGACTCAATATGAACTTTATTAATTATAAAAATACATTTTTTTTAATTTTTTTTTTTTTTCTTTTTTAATTTCTTCTTATTTTTTCGTAGTTACTCTTCATTACTTAATATTTATAAAAATAAAATTTTTATATTTATATATTTATATTAATTTAGAGTATTAAATATCGATAAGAATTATTAGAATTTTATTTGTACTTCCATATGATCGCCAAAAAAAAAAAAAAAAAAAAAAAAAAATACATATATATATATAATACTTTTAACTCAATTATTAATAAATATTTCTAATATCAAGTTTTTAAAGAATGTAATATTTATATAATATTTAAGTATTATTTTATTTATTTATTTATCTATTTATTTATTTATTATTATTATTTTACGAATATATTTCATATATTAATTAAATATATATATATTTTGAACAAATTTAAATATAATAAGAATAATATTCATCTTCCTGACTTTTTTCATCAAATGAAGGTATAAAATTAATTTTTTTAATTTCCTCATAACCTTCTGAAAGAGTTGGTTCACTATAATTTGAATTATAGAATCTATATGCTATATTTGGTATCAAAGTTTCATCTTTAACAATCTATTTGAATTTTAAATATTATTATTATTATTATTATTATTATTATTATTATTATTATTATTAGTATTAGTATTAGTATTATTTATAAAGATTTTATACCTGTCTATATTTATTATTATGTAAACTTATTTCTTCATCAGTTTCAAACTTAAAACATCTTACTGGAATATTTAATTTCTTTGCAATCTTTATAAATTTAATTCTTTTATCTTTTGAAGGATTTGTATTATCTAATGAAATGATTAATTTTATTTAAATTTAATAAATTTCAATAATTAATACAAATTGTAACAATAAAAATTTTATTATAAATAAATAAAATATATAGTTATTATTATTATTAATACTATTATTATTTACATATAAAAGTATACTAATCAAACAACTTAAATATTATTAATATTAAATAAATATGTATTTACCAATAACAACAGAATGTTTCATTTCTAATTCATTTTCAGCTGCTTTTAAACATTTATCTGCCGTTTTTAATGTATCCTTTATTCATAATATATATATTAATTTATATTTTCATATTATTATATAAAAAAATAATATTTTCATAAATAATAAACATAATATTATTTAAAAATATTAAATTCAATAATATTAATAATACATAAAATTCAATAATATTATAAAAATATATAAAGGAATATATATATATATTATTATTTGTTTACTTGATTAATATGAACATATCCCTTAGGAAGTAAATATTTTTTGGCGAAGTGTGATTTTCCACTACCAGGATAACCAACAAATATAATCATTTCAATGTGTTTATCCTCTGGTATTAATGGTTTATCAGATGGTTCGAATAATGCAACTTTAAATATATATATGTATATTTAAATATTTCATTGATTAATTAATTTTCATATTTCTATTAATACTGTTATATATTTATATTATATTTATATTTATATTTATATTTATATTTATATTTATATTTATATTTATATTTATATTTATATTTATATTTATATTTATATTTATATTTATATTTATATTTATATTTATATTTATATTTATATTTATATTTATATTTATATTTATATTTATATTTATATTTATATTTATATTTATATTTATATTTATATTTATATTTATATTTATATTTATATTTATATTTATATTTATATTTATATTTATATTTATATTTATATTTATATTTATATTTATATTTATATTTATATTTATATTTATATTTATATTTATATTTATATTTATACTTATATTTATATTTATATTTTTAATTATATTTATATTTATACTTATATTTATATTTATATTTTTAATTATATTTTTAATTATATTTTTAATTATAATTATATTGTTATTATATTAATAATGTTATTTTTATATGTAAAATTATAATGATATTGATATTTAATTTTAATTTTAATTTTAATCGTTTTATTTTATTTTCTTTAAAGATTAATTTTTTATGTTTAATTAATTTTTTTATACTTTTTCTATTTTTTAATATATTAGGATCTGATACTAATTTAAAGGTTGCTGGTTTTTCGTTCATAAAGTACTCTTCTGGTGTATAAAATTTTAAATTGCAATTTAATGCAAACTTTCTAAATTCATTCATTAATTAGGTTATTTATAATATAAAATGATTTTATAAATAAATAAATTATTAATATATTTATTTATTTATTTATTTTATTTTATTTTAAAAAAAAAAATTGATAAAATATTATGGTATAATTAAATATAACAATAACAATAATAATAATAATTTTAATTAAGAATTATAATAATAGTAATAATAATTATAGTTATAATAATAATAATAATAATAATAATTATCGTTACTATAATTACTTTTTAAAAAAAAAAAAAAAAAAAAAAAAAAAAAAATAAGATTTTATACACAAAGTGTATACCTATCATTATCAGAATGATCCTTTTTAACACCACGTTTCCATCCTTCTGGTCTTCCTGCAGCGTCTCCACAATAAAAACTTTTTTCATAATCTTATTGATATGAATATATATTAAACATGAGTAAAAAATAATTATTATTATTAATTAAAAAAAATATATATTAATCATAGAAGTATTATCAATAAAAAATTAAAAAAAAAAAAAAAAAAAAATTAATAAACAAAAAATATAGGTTTATATAAAAAAAAAATTCTAATATATATATATTATTTATATTTATATAAATTATCAATTTCATATTTCAACAAATTTACTAATTAGTAAACATATATATATATATATTTAAATATATTTATAAAAGCTTACTTATATCAACTTTATTATATTTTTCTAAAAATGTATTCCATATTCCTTTACAAGGTTTTCTAAATTTATCTTTTTCTACTGCACAAAAAATCATAATTGGAATATCTAAAATCTTAAATATATTATTAATTTTAATTTTAAATTGCTCTTCTTTTATTTTAGCATTTTTTTTACTATCAATTCTTGAGAATCCATTTTGATTTGAAAAAATAACTACGCGAAAACTAAATTGTAAAAGTAATATAAGACAAAAAAAAAAAAAAAAAAAAAAAAAAAAGTTTAAATATATATTTTATGTTTAATAACATTAATATAATTAAAACAGTTAATTGGTAAAGTAAATTTGAAGATGAGATAGAAACTTAATACTTTTTTTTAAAAAAATAAAATAAAATAAAATAAAATAAAGGGAACTCTCTTTTATAATTACCCATCTTCAACTAATTTTTTTAATTTATTTGGAATAAATGAATATGTAAATTGCCAGTCATCTGCATTTTTTGGAAATTTATTCTTTCCCTTAGGTCTAATTAATGTTTCATCCTTAATAAATATTTATATGTCAAATTTAATAAATTCATTTTATAGTAGTAATAGACACATAATTGTTTGGTTAATACATCATAAATATAATTACAAAAGAATAAAAAGAAAAAAATAATAATAAATAAGATAATAAAATTTGATAATATCTAAATTATATTAGAATACCAAATCAAATGCTGCTATTTTTTCATTTGGAGATTGAGTTTTATAACTTTTAATAAGGACTGTATCTTCTTCTCTCCAATCATCAGGCATTCCAACTTTTTTTTTTTAGAAGATAAAATAAATATAATAAAATAAAATAAAGTAAAATAAAATTTAAAAGTACAATATAAAAATACACAAAATATAAAATATTGAATATTTATTAATACTTCTTTTTTTTTTTTTTTTTTGGTTTTAAATTTATGTCCAATTTATAAAACAAATTAAAATAATAATGGTAATAATAATAAAACTTAAACGCTAGACATATAAATAGTATTTATTAATACTAGAAATTTCAAATAGAGCTTATTATTAATATTATTTTTACGTATTAAATTTACTTTTTTATATTTTTAATAAATATTATTATTATTATTATTATTATTATTATTATTATTATTGCAATACCATTTAACTTTTTTGCATTATTCTTATCCTTATTATCATTTAGCTTCCTTTTTCTAGATGTCATTATTACAATATTTCAACTTTTTTTTTTCTAATTATAATTATTTTTAAGTATTATATATATATATATATTTTTTAATATGGATGATAAATTTTTTGAACTACTATTTATTATTTATTATATTTTTTAATTATAATTAGAGTTAATTAAAATATTATTAAATAAGGTCCAATCATTTAATATTTTTTTTTACTATAAAATCAAAGTATATACTTTAATAACTGTAAAAGAATCAATTCAATAATTCAATAAAACTATAGTAATCTTTTATGGAAGAAATATTAATTTTATTATATTTTATTTTAATTTTATAATAGTATATATATATATTTTTTTTTAAATTTATTTTATATTTAATTAATTTATTTTTTCTTTTTTCTTTATGTCTTATTTATTTATGAATTCTTTGTTTTTTAGTTATAATTGTTAAAATATAATGTTTTAAAAATTTTTTAAAAAAAATGAAATACGATTATAATTATAAAAAAAAAAAAAAAAAAAAAAAACATTAATTGCTCTTATAACTTTAACTATTAAAATGTTAATAAATAATATTTTATTATTAACATCATAATTTTTTAAAAATATAAAATATTAATTTTAAAAAATAAATATTGCAATCCGAAATATAAAAAATAAAATGAAAAAAGCAATAAAAAAGGAACAAAGCATAAAAAAAACATAAAATAAAATATATATATATTGTTATGAATATTATACATTAAGTGTCTTACAAAATTAAAAAATATCACTATACTACTAAGTATAAAAAGTAATAATAAATAATAATTTATTACTGAAAATAATGAAATAAATATTGGGTTAATTATATAAATGATAATAATAATATATATGATATGTTTAGAAATACGCTTTAATAATAATAAATAATGTTATCTAATAAATGTCTCTAATATATGGATAATAAATAAAATATTAAAAGTTAAAAATATAATTATTAATTATGAAAATCTCTGAATAATATAATTAAGTAATAATAGAAATCTTTTCTTTTTTTTACTATTATTTAGCATTGCTAAATATATATAAAAAATATAATAAAATATATAAGTATTAGCTTTTTTTTTCCTCCTTTTCCTTTTTTTTAAAAAAAAACTTCTCTTTCTTATTCACAAGTATAATTGTTAACGTTCCAGCATTGAATGCTAACTATATAATTTTTAAAACGAAAGGTCGTAATATATTTATGTTTATCATTTGCACTCTTAAGTTTTCTATACTTGTTTTTATCATGATTTAAACGGCTTAGCTTTTGTTGCCTAGACCTTTTTATTTATTTATTTATTTTTATTTTTTTTTTTTTTAATTTTTTTTTTTATTATTTTATTTTTAATAATTTATTATTATTAAATGTTTATTATTATTATCTTTTATTATAAAAATTAAAAAATTATATAAAAAAAATCTAACACTAATTAAATATTTATAATATTTACACAATAACTACTTTTGTATATACTATAAATATTTAAATAGTTTATATATAAATAATACATAGAAATTATTTTTTTTATTAACTCATATTCACATATCAAATTTACTTTTTCTTTGGTTGAAGCTTTTCATATAAAGTCTTTTCATCATAATTCTTTAAGAAATCATCAATTGTTTCTTCTTTATAATTTAAAGTTTGAAGATGATACATCTCAAAGAAACCTTTTAAAGTAAGTTCATTTCTATCATTAGTGTCAAAAGATTCAAGAATTTCATTAAAATCTTCAGTGGATAACTATAAAATGATTTGAAATTTTTATTTATTAAATTTTATATAAAGAATTTAGAAAAACATAATATTTTATTAACTTATTTATTTACTTATTTATTTATTAAATAATTACAAATAAATAAATAAATAATCTTTTTATTTTTATTTATTTTTTTTTATATATATAAATATATATATTTATATTTATAAATATAAATCAAAAAATAGTATATTATAAATATTATATTATATTTACCTTTTTACCATTAGTAGTTGTGAAGTATGAATTAATTTCTGAATGATTCCAGAATCCATCTTCATCAGCATCAAATTTTTCGAAGATTTCTCTTAAAACAGTTTCACATTCTTCGGTAAACCAATCATCTTTATCATCAAGTAACTTAATATTTAATAAAGTAGACTTAGTAATCTTCTTTCCAGCAATTAAATCCATGGTTTAATAATTATTATAACTTTATTTTATTTTATTCTACGACGTTTCTTAAAAGAAAAAAAAGAAAAATATTTATATTATTTATTATAGAAACAAAAGAAAAGAGTTAAAAAAAAATATATATATATATATATATATTTTTTTTTATTACTAAAAAAGGTAAAAATAAAAAGTTTAATATTGTGTTCCAATAAATATTTAGTATTTATTATTAATTATAAATTTTAATATAATAATATATATAATAATAATTAAAATAAAAAAAAAAAAATTTTTTTTTATTATTCTTTTATTTTTTATAATATATTTAATATTATTAATATTATTATTATTATTTATATTTATTATTAGTATTATTATTTTATTTTAATAATTGTTATTAAAAAATAAAAATAATAATTAAAAAATATTTATACATATTTTTTTTTTGAATATATGAATGTATATGCCACTTTATTGCCACTCTCTTGGTCATACCATAAAAATTTTAATTAAAAATTTTATTATACTATTTATTTAAAAAAAAGTTTTAATTATTAAATTAAAAATATTAAATACAAAATTAATAATATTTATACAAGAATTAAAATAATAATAAAAATTAATGTATAAAATTAAAAAAATTTATATAAAAATAAAATTACTATACAAACAAAATTAAAAATATTTAAAAAACACCTGAGATGGGACTCGAACCCACAATCCTTGCCTTAGGAGGGCAATGCCTTATCCATTAGGCCACACAGGCTTATTTCAATTTTGATGATACAAGATGAAAAGAAAAATAATGATATTTTAAAATTATTATTAAATTATATTAATTATATAAAGTTTGTAAAATATATATTATTATAAAATTAAAATTAATTATATAAAAATGATGAATTATATTAATTATAAATCATATAAAATAATATTATTATAGTATAAAATTTAATTATTATAATATAAACTTTTATATTAATGTTTATATAAAATATAACAATTATGATTTAATATAGAGATAATAATTATAAAAAAAAATATATATAAAAATATTATAAAAAAAAAAAAAATGTTTTTGTTAATAAATTATTGATATATGTTAATTAGTAATAGTTGATTTAATATAAGAAAAATGTTTTAATTAGTTAAGATAGTAGTTTAGTTATTAGTTTTAATAAAATTAGTTGTTTAAGTAATTAATTGTAGAATATTATAATTAAATTATAATTATTAATAGTTAATATGATAAAAATAAAATAAAATAAAATAAAATAAAATAAAATAAAATAAAATAAAATAAAATAAAATAAAATAAAATAAAATAAAATAAAATAAAAATAAAATATTACAAAACAAATATCCTAAAATAAAAATTTTAAATAATTAAATAAAATAATTAATATTATTATTAGAATATATAATTTAATACAATTCCCCAGTGTAGCGCCCAAAACTATTGTAAATACGAATATTTAAAATATATCGTATCATCGAAGGAGATCTAATAATATTTAATTTTTACAAATATTTTCTTTTATCGTTTTACCTAATTGATACTATTATTATTTTATTTTCATTTTAAAGACATTTTACTAAAAGCTCTGAATATAATTTTTTATTCATTTTATAAGAATATTTTTTTTTTGTTTAATCAAATATATATATAAAGTATTATAAATATTATTTCCAGAATTATTGGAAATATTATAAAGTAATTCTTTTTCTATTATACATAAAGAATCACAATTAGTGTAACTATAATTTCCAATCATATATATTTTATAGTATTAACAATAATAAAAATACAATAATTTAATAATAGAATCATATAATTTCTGTGATACAACTAATAAATATTGAAGAATAAATTTTAAATACTAAATAATATAATTTATAATTATTATAAAAAAAAATTAAACCCAATAATTATAGCAGTATTTAATTTTGGAAATATTAGGTAAATTTTGTTTTGATTTAAACTTTATAAATATAATTTTTTAAAAATTATTTTTATCTATTTATAATGTTTATAAATATAATTTAAAAAAAAAAAAAAAAAAAAAAAAAAAAAATCTTAATTTCTTAGATTTTAATTTTTTATAATGTAATTATTGACATGTTTTATTAAAAATTATTTATACACGATATTATTGTTATTATGTCAAAATATTATATGTAAATTTTAATAAAATAGGATTAAATAAAAATAATTTAAAAATAAGGTATATATTAAATTATAGATAATATATATTGACGTGGATTATAAATAATACCATTATTTGAATTATTATATATATTAATATAATACTTCTATTAATTAAATAGTTTTAAGATAGTCTTAAAATGACAATTGGTGATAAAATATTAATTAAAATTTAAGAGAACTATTAATTATGGAAAAATTATTAATAAATGAAGGCTTTTCAAAATTTTTCTCTAAATATACTTATAAATTATAGGAGAACACCTAACCTAAAAGTAGTTAATTAAAATAATATATATAATGAATATAATGTTCCTAGTAAAAATATATATATTAATTTAGTTTTTAATTGAACGTGATAAAATTAATAATAATAAAATATAAATTAAAATAAATTAAACCACTTTTTTTTTTTAATCTTAGAAATGTTTGATTTTCATCAGTAATTGAATTTAATTTTTATTATTATTATTATTATTATTATTTTTTATAATATTAGAATAATTTCATCTTGAGAAGAGATCAATTATTTCAACATGAAAAAAAAAATATATATAATTAATATTTTCTGTATTTTAATTACAATAGTCATAAATAGTAAAAGACATAATACTTTTAGAATAATCATAAAAAATTTCTACTTTTTGTAACTTTAACAAAGTAAATAACGACATGTTAAATAATAAAAATAGATTTTCAGGGTTTTTAAATGTATTAATAAATTAAAATATAATGGAATTGCTTAAAATAATAAAAAATTATGATATAAAATAAATATTAGTTAGAATAAGCATAGTAATAAAAACGTTTTTATCATGGTTATTTAATAAAGGTATTTTATGACATGACATTAAGTAATAAAATAATATACTGAAAATTGAAAAAGAGATTAATATTATAAATTTAATTATAAAATTTATAGGTAAAAAAAAAATAAATAAATTGGAAATAATATTTTATTTAAAATTTTTAAATAAAGGTTAGGATATATTATTAATAAAAGGGCATTTCCCAAATTGAAAATTATTAAATAAATGAATAAAATAAATAAAAAAAATATTATTAATATTAATGTATTTATATTTTAGAAGAAAATATTTAAATATTAAAAATTTTTTTTCATATATAAATATCTTTACAAATATCTGTTTAAATAAATATATAAATGAATTTATAAAAATAATATTAAACTACTTTAGAAAAAGAAAAGTGTTAGAAATGATTTCATTAAATTGAATCTAGTGTTTTTCAATCGTGCATTCATAATGTGGCGTATTTTTGTATGAGGCTTGTTTTTTAATAATTAAATAAATAATAAATATTCTTTTTTTTATATATATAATTTATTAATATTCAATTATAAAAATAATTTTTTATAATTCTTTTTTAATAGAATATATTATTATTTCTTTGAAAATAGTTATTTAATAATATATTTAATTGAAAAAATATATTATTATTTCTTTTAAAATATTAATTATTTATATATTTATTATGATTGCATAGAATATCTTAAAAATGTATGGCTTTATTAAAAATAATATATGCCACATTATAAACATTATAAAATGTACGATCCCCATTAAATTATAGTTGAAATGCTTAAATGATTTAAATATTAAAATTATTCAAAAAAATAAATAATAAATTATTAAGAAATGACAGAAAATTGACCAAATGAATTCTGTCATATATAATAATAATTTTTTAATAGCAAAAATTATTTTAAAAAGAGAATAAATGAATAATTAAAATAATGATTGAAGTGTTTTTAAGAATCTAGTGCATTTCACAATGTGGCGTGTTTTATATGTGGCTTGTTTTAATAATTAAGTAAATAATAAATATTCTTTTTTTTATATACATAATTTATTAAAATTCAATTGTAAAAATAATTTTTTATAATTCTTTTTTAATAGAATATATTATTTCTTTTGAAAAAGTTATTTAATAATATTTAATTGATTGTATATAGAATATCTTAAAAATATATGGCTTTTTTAAAAAAGTATATACGCCATATTTCAAAATGCTCTATTGAGAAATACACGATCCCCTATTTTTAATCTTTATTGGATAGGTTAGATTAAGAACATTAAAATACATTTTATGATAAAATATTATAATTTTAAAAATATATTTTTAAAATTAAAAAAATTATTATATTTTATTGTATTATTTTGTTACTTCAATTTTTAAATTAAGTGAATAATTAAATAAATCATATAATTGTTATATTTTATGTTTTTAATTCGGGGCGTGTATTTCGCAGTGTGGCGTATAAATAATATTAAATAAAGCCATACACTTTTAAGATATTCTATACAATCATAAATAAATAATTATTATTTTAAAAGAAGTAATAATATATTTTTTCAATTAAATATTATTAAATAACTATTTCAAAAGAAACAATAATATATTTTATTGAAAAAGAATTATAAAAAATTATTATATAATTGAATATTAATAAATTAATATTCAATTATATATATAAAAAAAAAGAATATTTATTATTTATTTAATTATTATTTATTAATTATTATTTAATTGATTGTAAAACAAGCCACAATATAAAATAAAATAAGGCATATTTATATAATGTGGCTTTTTATAAAAGTTACATATTGTTATATAAGTGGCTCGGCATAAATTAAATATTAATTTAAAGGAAATTGTTACTTTTCGGAACGTGGCTTGAAATTAATTCATAATTTAACTCCCCATATTTTTAAAATTAAATATTATTCAATATAATTTTATTATTTATTAAAAATTTAAAAAATTATTATTCATTTATCAATTAATATTTAACATGAACGGTTTATTAAAGTACATCATATTTTATATTAAGCCACATTAGGAAATTTACTATTATTTAAAAAAAAATTAAAATGCTGTAAAAATTTATTTACATTTCAAAAGGTAACGTTCAGAAATTCAACATTTCCATTATTTTATTATATTTTAAATGAATCAAATGTGATCGTACATTTCGCAATGAGACATGTTTTGTATGTGGCATATTTTTTAATAATTGAATAAATAATAAATATTCTTTTTTTTTATATATAATTTGTTAATATTCAATTTTAAAAATAATTTTTTATAAAAAAATAATTTTTATATTTTTATAATTCTTTTTTAATAGAATATATTATTATTTCTTTTGAAATAATAATTATTTATATATTTATTTATGATTGTATAGAGTATATTAAAATGTATGGCTTTAATTTAAAATATTATAAGCCACATCACAAAATTCACAACCCATATTAAATATTTATATATTAAATAGTTTTAAGCCACTCTTACATAAAAGGTTTATTTAGTCAAGGATTATTTCATAAAGCCAAATTCCAAAATACAATTTAATAGTAAATTATCTAGGACTAAACAATGTTTTTGTAATTATTGCTACTGTAACATAATGAGGTGTTCTAATAAAAAGACACTCAAATTGAATAAAATAAAAAAGACAAATTGAATTAAAAGATATTCAAAATGAATAAATTAAAATAAATATTAAAATTAATAAACTCGAATATTTACTAGTAGAGTATTTATTCCTTTGCTAATTAGAAGGGTCGGTGTTGAACTATTAGTTATATATAATTTAATATATTTGTTTATTTATTAAAAGTAATTGTTTTATTAGAAATATGTTTTATTACTAATAAAATAAACACTCAATGAAATAATGGAGAAAAATATTTATAGTATAATTAAAGTGATTTGTGGTATTATATTAATAATAAATATATCAACAAAAATACAATGAAATAATAAATAAATATTTTCGGGTTTAATATTAGCAAACATTATTAGATATTCTAACTTTATTTTAAAAAATTATAACAAATCTATTCACTATTTGAAATGATAATTCAATAGGTTATAAAAAAAAATTTTTTTTTAATATATACCATATAAATAATTATTATAAATAATATAGCTATATATTTTCATGGAAAATTATATTTACATTCTTATTTATTAAAAAAAAGGTCATTTTCCATAAGGATTATTTTTAAAATTAACAATGAATTTATTTATTTATTTCTTTATTTATTTCATCATATAAAACATGAGATTTCAACTTAAAATTTATTTACTATTTTAAATAAATGAATATATAATTTTTATAAAAAATAAAAGCATAAATCAGATTCATACAATAATATAGTCTATTATCAATAAAAATAATATAATTTTTTTCTTCTTTTTTTGAGAGTATATTTTAAATATTTACATTTATGGCATCATTTAAATGAATGAATAATTATATAAATACAATAATGAAATTATTAATTTAAAAATATTTTAATAATATAAATAAATGAATTTAAACATTTAGTGGGAAGCAAATTATTATTATATTTAATTCAAATGGTATAATATATTACTTTTTTAATAATTTGATTAATTTATTGTTCAAATTTCTATGAATAATTCATTCATTTTTTTTATTAATTATAAATAAATAAGACAATTTATTAATTTTTTTTTAATTAAATATGATTAAATATAATTAATTATATTACAATTACTTTTTTTAATAAAAGTTTTGTTGTGGAAAAAAGTTTTGTTTGAAGTTCTTTTTTTTAAAAATAAAATATTAAAATTTTTATATAATATATATGTTCATTATATTTATTATTATATTTTTTTAAATTAAATTATTGTTATATCTATAAATATTATAAATTTATAAGGATATTTTATTGCATAATATTCCTTTTTTTTTTTTTTCCTAATTTAATTACATATTGTCTTATTTAGTATTTCTTTTAGCCTATAAACAAATATGTTAATATATATATATATGTACGTATGTATTATAAAATTGTTTTGTATTTTTCTTTATATAACTATAAAATAATTTTTAATTCTATATAATTAAATATTACTTTAATTATATCTAAATTGTTATTTAATTAATGAAAGAAACAAATCGCTTTTGTGTAACATCAAATAATTAAATATTGAATTTAAATATATTTATATCAATAAATTGAAATATTTATGATCATAATAGTCATAAAGGAAAAAGAAAAAAGAATTTAATAATAATAATAATAATAATAATAATAATAATAATAATAATAATAATAATAATAATAATAATAATAATAATAATAATAATAATAATAATAATAATAATAATAATAATAATAATAATAATGTAATAATAATAATAATAATGTAATAATAATAATGAATAATTTAAAATATATAAAATAAAATAATAATAATATTAAAAGTAATATTAATAATGTAGTATAGTAAAAAAAATTTAATGTATAACCATATTAAGACATAAAATATCATAATAAGATAACTTATTGAGAATAATAGCAATATCGAAAAAACAAAAACAAAAACAATAATAAAACAAAAAACTATAAATATATATATTTTTTATATAATAATTGTTAAATATTTATTTATAAAAATATGTATCATGTGAATAAAATCTTATTTAATAGTATTATGATTTGTAAAATGTTATTTAGTTGAATTATATTAGTTCATAAAAAATCTTTTAAATTACTACAAATAAATATATATATAATATTTTAATTATATATATATATATTTAGTTATGTTCAATTTTGTTTATATTATGATATTCTCCAGCAATGTATATATATGTAAGCATATAAACATATATATATGTATGAATATTTTATGATTACACTATCGTCCTATTCTATAGATGTAATAAATATTTATTACTTTTTTTTATGAAAAATTAAATGGAAACAACGCAGGAATTCGTAAAATATAAACAATACTTTCAATAACTAATTAATTAAAATAGTATGATATTAAATATATTAAATTTAAAGAAGAATAATTTATTAATAAAAAAAAAAAAATTTATTTTAATATGGATAATAAGAAGTCGATATTGTTTCCCTTTTTTAAACAGGAATAAAAAATTTTTTTAAATATAAATTAGAAACTAAATGGAAAATATTTCAATAAGAGAGACAAAAAAAAATAATAAATTCTTGGCTTATTTTGGTTTATAATTAAAATTAAACCTTTTTTCATAATTAAAATAAAATAGCTGTTTAAAAAAAAAAAAAAAAATTAAAATTTTTTCATTAATATTGGTATTTTTTTATATTAAAAAAAAAATGGTGGTAAAATGTAATCTTGGTACTAAAAAAAATTATTTAAAATAAAACATGATAAAAATATATAAAAAAAAAAAAAGAAAAAGGAAAAAAAATGTAATATCTTTATTAAATATAAAGTTTTTTTTTCAAGAAATAAATAAAGTTTATAATATATATTAAAATGGATATTTAACAAATATTAATTAACTTTCAATAAATTAGTGATTCATCAAATGACTTTTAATTAAAATGTTAATATATAATAAATACTATTCATTTTGTTTATATTAATAATATAGTTTTTTTTTTTTTTTTTTTTTTTTTTTTTTTTTTTTTTTTAAAATATATATATATATATATATAAATTATATACAAAATAAATATTTTTTTAGTACATTTCTAATTATGAAATAAAGTTCAAATATATATAAACATTTTTGGATTTATTGTATAAATATATACTTGTATTTCATATTTACTAATTAAAATTATAAATAATTTAACTTTTTTTTTTTTTTTTTTTTTAATGAATTAATTACTAATAAAATACACTATATTTTTAAAATATAAAGTTACAATCTTTTATATCATATCATTATTATGATTACTTTTTATAAAAAATATGCTTTAAATTTTATTGATAATTTTATCCAATAAGTTATAAATTTTTTTTTTATAAAAATATAAAATTAAAATTATATATATAAATACAATTTTTTTTTTAAAAAAATTTTTTATACTAATAATTTAATCTATTTTATAGTATTTTATATTATTTTATATTGTATATCAATAATTATAAATTTATTTGACATTTAAAATTTTTTAATATTCTTATTTTTACCCCATTCATGTCACCCAAAAAGATGATTATTTTATATTAATAAATAATATATAAAGTTAATTTAACTTTATCTTTTACATGTATTTAAACAATAATATATATTTTTTAATTAAATGTCTTTAAAAATAAAAATTATTTTTTTTAATAATTTACTTTTTTTTTTTTTTATTATTGTTTCATTATATTTATATATATATATATTTTGTTATTTTTATTTTATATTATATAATATATATTTTTTATTAGATTTAATATTTTAAGACTTTTATAATTAAAAATAGTCTAGTAGATAAATATAAATTTATTCATTAAATATATAAAAAAAAAAAAAAAATAAAAATAAAAAATAAAATTATTCTTAATTATATTAGTAGTTTAGAAGTATTTTGTTCGTGTTTAATTTAAAAAAAATGATTAATTAATTAATTTATAATAATAATATATATATATTTTTTTAAAAATAGATAAAAAAAATATTTGTTATTTAAAAGTTTAAAAAAAATAATAAAAATAAAATAATATTAATTTATGAAAAGAATTTTTATTATTTTAAAAAGATATAAAAAATTTAAAAATAAAATTAAATTATATTTAAAAATATAAAATAAAGAAAAATAATAATGATTTTGTTTTCTATTCCATTTTTAAATATATAAGTTCTATTTCTTTTATTAATTTTTTTTATTTTTTTATTTTTTATTTTTTTTTTAATCTTTATTTGTCTTGTTTTGCTTTCATATATAAATTATATATATATATATGCATTTTTATTCTTCCTTTTTTATAAATTCTTTACTATTTTCTTGTTTTATTTTCTTATCTTGTTTTTCTTCTTTATCTTCATTATTTTCCTTTAATTTATATTCAGCTAATGCCCTCTCTAATTTCCTTATTTTATCTCTTAATTTGGATTCTTTTTCATTCCATTCCGGTTTACTACCTTCCAAAACAGCTATTTTCATGGTTAAAGAATTATTTTCACTTTCTAATTGTTTAACATACTTTTCTAAATTCTCCATTCTTAACATTTTTCTCATTCTTGATCTTCTGGCGGCTTCAGTGTTCTTCTTACGTTTAATAGCTAATTCCATGGAGATCATTTTTTGTTGCTCATATATAATATTTTTATTAACATTATTAAAAATAATTGGTTGTGAGGGCATTGAATTTTGTACTTGACCTGTACCTTGTCCATTATTATAATAAACTTGATTTAAGTTGGTTGCATTTTGATAAACAGACATCGGCTGACCTTGAACATTTCCTTGTGTATTATTGAAAACCATTAGATTCTGATTATTTTGTTGTGGTATATTTTGCTCTAGAGCATAAGAACCAGAAGTAGTTGGTGGAGCTTGTGGATTGGAAGAGTGTTGTGGAATAACAGCAGTATTACCAATAATATGAACATTTTGTTGTGGAGTAGGTAAAGGAGTGGTCTGAGCTTGATTGGCAGCTTGATTTTGATATTGGGAATCATTAAGTCCTAAATAAGGATTAGTACTTGGAGAAATATATTGATTTGAGGAATAAATTGTTTGAGTTTGATTTTGGATAGGATAAGTATTATTATTCATTGATGGTGATAAATTTTGTTGTTGATTTATAGTAGAAGAAGGATTACTACTTCCTGGATTTACCGAAGGACAGGAATTTGAATTGATATTACTATAAGAGGTATAAAGAGTTGCTGATGAATTATTATTATTATTATTATTATTATTATTATTATAATTATTATTATTATTATTGTCAAAAGTTTGACTTTTTGATTTATTATTAATCATATTGGTATTAATATTTTCTTCATTGACATTGACATTTACCTCTGAAGAATTAACAATAGAGTTATTTTCTTGGCCATTATAATTATTATTCAGTACAGAAGATGATAAATTATTTGTACTATTATTAATTTGATTATAGCTAATTGGATCTGTGGAATTGAATGCATTTGAAGCTGAAGGAGATGCCGATGAAGCAGTTGAAACTGGGGAATATAAAATATTCTGATTTTGATTTGATACATTAAATTTATCATTATTTATGTTCACACTCATTGGAGATGGGAAAGAAGTAGAATTTACATATGGAGTTTGTGAAAATTGTTGATATGAAGTCATTTCAGCAGATGGAATTGAATTAACTTGAGGTCCTTGTGGTGCTTCCACCGATGATTGGGAAGAAACATTTTGGTAAGTTGTGTAAATAATATTGTTATCAATATGAGATTGATTATTAAACAATCTGCTATCTTGCATAGAGGAAAATACTTGTGTATTATTCATGTTGATAATATTGCCTTGATTTGACATAATTTTATATTCAAAAATAATTTAAACGTTTTGTAATAAAAATTTAATACTTTATTAACTCTATTAAATTTAATAACAAATATTATGAAAGAACGGTTATGAATTTATACTTATTAATATAATAAAAAGTTACTATATCAATTAAAAGCTTTTAATAATTTTATTATGATTTCTAATTCTAAAACTATTTTATAATTATAAATTTTTAAATAATTATTTTTTAATTATTTTATTTTTTTTTTTTAAAAAAAGTATTATATAAATATATTAAAATTTATAATTATAAATTTTTAAAATTTATTTTTTAATTATTATAAATAAATATTATAAATTTACTTCAATTTTTTTTTTTTTTTTTTTAAATTGTTAAAATTCAAATACAAAATTACTATTACATTTAAATGTTATATATATACATAAAAAAAAAATTAAGTTTAAGCATATGCATTGAACTTTAAAATTTTTTTTTTTCAAATAAAGTTACATATAGTATTTTTACTACTTTATATTTTATATAACAATATCAAATAAAAATTAATAACAACTACTATTATAAAAAAAAAAAAAAAACTATATTTCTACTTTTTTATAAATAAAAAAGAAGAAAATTGAAAGTATTTATATTAAAAAAAAATAGATATAAACACATTTATTAATTATACAAGATTTTTGAAAAACAATAATAATTTAAGTTTATAATTAATAAAATTTATAAATAAATTAGTTTATTATTTTTTAAACTTTTAATTTAATACAATATAAATGTATTTATTATATATTATATTTACAATTTATTTTATCTATAATTTTCTTTTTAATATATCAAAATTAATTATCATTGTACTACTTTAAAAGTAAATTAATTTTTTTTAAGAAAGGTGATGTTAAATTAAAATAAAATATTTAAATACCTATTTATAAAATTTATTTATTATAAAAAGTAATTGTTCAAAAGATATTAAAAAAAAATTATAATAATTATACTCTAAAGAATAATTCATATTAATTGGATATATAACAGTATATTATTGTAATTTAAATATAATAGAATATATAAAATAGTAGTAATATATTTTACAATATAAAATTTATTTATTCCGTTATATAAATATATTATAATAATTATTCCTAAATAGAAATTTATTAAAAAAAATGTGTCAATTTCCTTTTATTATAACTAATGAATTAATATTTAATATATATATTTAAATATTATTAAATTATAATAAGGAAGTTATTTCAATTTTTTTATTTCATTTTATTTAAAAAAAAAAAAAGTTTAAGTATTATAAAAAATAAATATAGAAAAAAAAATTTTTTTTGGCGTAAAAACATTCCTTATAAAAAATGTAAAAAAAAATTTTTTAAGCAACATTATCATACTTTTTAAAATATATTTATGTGTTTAATAGTAAAAGATATATAAAAATTGAACGGAAATACTAAATTTAGAAAATATTAAGAAATAAAATAAAAAATTAATAAAAAAAATACAAAATTAAAAGAAAAAAAAAATATTTGTTAGATAAAGTGTTACAAAAAAAAATATTATTTTATATTTAAATAATATTATTTTATAAATATAAAAAAAAGGATAATTATAAAATTTCTAAATATCTATATATTTAATTTAAAGAAATTGATAAAATAAATAACAAAATAAAAATAAAAAATAAGAAAAAAGAAAAAATAAATAGATTTAAAATTATTAATAAATTATAAAATTCTTTTATATAATTATGAAAAAAATTTAAAAGAATAAGCTTAAAAAATCATATTATTAATAACAATATAAATATAAATATATATATAAAAAAAAGGATGAAGACATTGTTTTTAAATTTATTTCTTATTTTAGCAATTTTTTTTAGTAAATATATAAAATATAAAATATATATTAAAGCATCATGATAGTGATTTTTTTTTTTATTTTAATTTTATTTTTCATTAAATCATTGAATCTATCATTTCATTGGTAATAAGCAAAAAATTATAAAACAATGTAAAATTGAACAGAACAGAACATACATTATACATTATATAATACATAATATATATTATGATTATAATATTCTTTTTTTTCTTTTTTTCTCTTTCTCTATATCTTTTTTTTTATCAAATTAAATTGATTGCATATAATTGGATAAATTTTCTTTATTAAGAAAAAAAAAAAATAAATAAATATAATTTTCTAATATATAAGATTTAGCAAAAAATTTAATATTTTATATTATTTCAATTATATATATTGTAAATACTATCAAAAAATACACAGTTTATTTATATTAATTATTTTTTAATAATATTTTTTTATATAGTGCTGCCTGTAAATTTTAATAGATATACACATAAAAATAAATGTAAAAATTAAATGTAATAATAAAAATTGTATTAATAATTATAATACTAATAATAATAAAAATAATAATAAAAATTATACTGATAATACTACTACTACTAATAAAAATAATAATAAAAATTATACTGATAGTAATAATAATAAAATAAAAATTAATAATTAATAATAAGTAATAATAATAATAGTAAAAAAGCATATGTCAACAAAGAATAAAAATTATAATATAAAAATTTAATCTTATATCAAAAAAATTAAAAAAGAAGTAAAAACCAAAAAAAAAAGTTACTTATTTTCTTTTTTTATTTTAAAATGTCAAGAATCCTATTTAGTATTTTTATGAATAAATTAAATAAGTATTTAATATTTGTAATTAAATGTATAATTATTAGCATTCTAATTTTCATATAATATTTTATAATAAAAAATTTCATTGTTAATAGATTATATTAATAATTTATGATACATACATTTCTTAATATATTTCAATAATAACGTATATAATATATTATGAACTATTAAAATAATAAATAAATAAATAAATAAATAAATAAATAAATAAATAAATAAATAATAAATAAATAAATAAATAAATAAATAAATAATAAATAAATAAATAAATAAATAAATAAATTAAAATCAATAATACCATATATGTTAAATAATAATAAAGTTCACAAAGTTCTATTTGTATATAATCAGAGTATAAAAATTAATATGCTATCATTTATTGTATAATATGTAGACAGTATTATTTATGAACATGTAAGCATATATAAATAATTATAAAATTATTTAAATTCATAAACCGTATATTACTATTAAAATATATTTTACTTTTTAATTTATTTTTTAATTATATTTTGTTATTTTTTTTTTTTAAAAAAAAAACATTTTCTTTTATAGCTTTTTAATTAATTTGTATTTTTTAAAAATATATTGTCATACATAAATATTATATTAATATATATTAGGTATTTAAAATATTAATAGTAAATTAATAAATAATAATAAAAATTTTAAATTTTTGTTAATTCATCATAACTATTCTTAATTAGTTATATTAAAGTATACAAAAATTAATTAATAATTATTAATTAAATTCTGAAACATTTTTAATGTAAAAAATTTTTAAGAATAATTAATGATAGTTAAAAATATTATTTTTTATGATTGAATTATAATTTTATTAATTAAAAATTTAATTATATAATGGATTATAAAAATTCTTTAATATAATATTAATAGAGTATATTATGTTTATTTTAATTAATTATATAATGTGGAATTTAATATAAGATAAAGATAAGATATAGTTATTTAAAAAACTGTTGCCTTTATAATAATAAAAAAATTTTTATAAAAAAAAAGTTTCTATATTTCTTGTATAAATTTTTAAAATATATATAATTAATAAAAAACGATTACTAATATTTTTGAATAATTATTTCATTGGAATATAATTTAAAATAAACAGTAAATATCACTATCATATCTTATAATCATTTAATGATCTTGTTTTATATAACAACTTTTTTATATGCAATCAATTTTTTTTTTATACTATTGAATGTAAATTTGAATGTTTTTACTTTTAAAAAATATTTAATATAAAAATTTAATAAAATTAGTCATAAACAAAAAATTTTTTTGTGTAATTTATTATTTATGTTTCACAGATAAAATTTAATAAACATAAATTATTTTTTTTTGGTGACAATTAAATTATCACTATAATCTCAAAAATAAAAATGGGATTAATTAAAATGAAATTGTATTGATTCTTATAATGTAATTATATATTATAAATTTATTCATGTTATTCGTATATATTTAATAATTTATAATCAAAGATCTGATATTAATATTTTTTTTATTGAATAGTAATAATAATAGACAACTCTTGAAATTGCTGATATTATAAGAAAATTTATTAAAAATTATTTTTTGTTACTCAGTTATGTTATTATATAAATAATAAAAACAATTTTTCTTTTTTAGTAAACATGTTTTTATTATATTTTTTAATATAAATTTTGAAATGTATTTCAATCAATACAGTTATTTATCCTAACTATTCAATTATAATATATATTTATATAAATAATTTCATTGACATTAAAGTATATTTGATAGAAATTTGAGAATAAACATAAATAATATTGAATATATTTTATATCAAAAATAAATATCTTTTTATATAATATAAATAATATAGTTTATATTTTTATTATATTTTATTTCAATTTTACTTTTTTAAAATTTTTCCACATTAATAAAAAATAATATATATTAAATTTTTTTTTCCTTTTTAAATTATTAATTAAAAGTAAATAATAAATTAAATTTAATCAAACTAAATTTTAAATGTTATTAATATTACCATTTTTAGCTTTTGTATTATGATAATTGTATATTTATACAACTTTAATGAATATAAAACATAATTTATTTAATTATTAATAATAAATCTAAAAAAGTATTTCAAAAAAAAAAAAAAAAAATTATTAAATGATATATATGACATTATATCTAAGATAAATACAATTAATACTTTTTATTTTATCCTAATAATTATAAATTTATTTATTACCATTAATGTAATAAAGTTTGAAGAATAACATTAAATAAATAAATATTTTATATAAGTAAACAATGCTATTACTTATATTTTTCAATAAAATTAGTAAAAATAAAGTTATTGATAATATTAATAATATTATTGATAATTATTTTTCATATATTAATAATTTATCTTTTTTATACATAAAGTATCGTTTAATAATTTCTAATTTTTTTCGTTGCTACTTCTATTATTATTACTACAGTTACTCTTAACTATTAGTATTACTATTATTACTGTTAATGTTATTATTTATCAACATTTCTTATAATAATAATGCTCAAAGTAGTAGGTATAATATTTTATTATATTAAGAAAAAAAAAAGAATATTCTAAAAAATATATAAATATGTTAAGTTTAAATAATAAGCTAACTATTAAATTTATTTTAAAAACAACATTTTAAACAATGTTTTTAGTTTAATTAAATATGTTAAAATTTTGATCGACATACATATATACATAATTAAATTCTTTAAATTTAATCGTATATAAACATGATTCATATAATGTGGGATCAACAATTTTAAAAAAAATATATTATAATTAATAAGAATAAATTAAAAAAAATCGAGAATGCTTTTATTTTATTTTATTTTATTTTATTTTTAAAAAAAATAACATAATTAAAGATTAAAATTTAAATTTAAATAACTTTTATTATTAATTAATTTATTAATTTATCAATAATATATAAAATTTAAATATATTAATAAATAAATAAATAATAATATTAATTTTTTTAAAAAAAAGTCATTTATAAATGTTTCAGAAAAATATACATAAAATTATTTTAATATTAAAAAATTTAATATAAATATTTTCTAATAAAAAAAAAAAAATCCTGTTGTAAAGGTAAAAAAAAAAAAAATTTATATAATTGATTAAAATAGTATTTAATATATTATATTTTCTATTATACTACAATATATTATTTTTATATTATAATATAAAAAATAATCAGTTTAAAGAAATAAATATATAAAATATTAAATTCATATTAATTAAACTTTGATATTTAAAAATAGGAGGAAATACTTTATAATAAACATATTAATTTCAATTACAATAAAAATATTTAATATATTTGTATTTTTTTTTTAGTTGTATAATTATTTTTTAAATAAATTTTAAAAGTTTACCGTCTCTAATTTTTTTTTTGTGAAACATAATTTATATTTTCTTATCTTAATAATTAAATAAATAAATTAAAATAAAATAAAAATAAAAATAAAAATAAAAATAAAAATAAAATATAATAAAATAAAATAAAAAAAAAAAAACAATAAAATAAGGAGCTTATTCTATTTTACCTGGAAATTTTTAATTTAAAAGATGAAAAAAAAATTAATATAAAAAAGGAAAATAATAATAATAATAATAAAAAGATAAAATCTAGAATTTTAAATTTAATTAAAAAAAAAAATCTAGACTTAAATAATTAAAGAATATAATAATTCCAAAAAAAAAAAAAAAAAAAAAAAAATCCTCAAAATTTCCATTATTTATTACTTTTTCTCCTATTTATTCTATGAAAAATAAATAAATAATAAATAAATAAATAAATAAAATAAAATAATAAATAATTAAAAAATAAATAAAGAATGCTTATTTAATTTATTTATATATAATATATATATATAAATCATAAAATAATTATCTTTAAATCTTTAAATAATTTTTCAATATATTAAATTTTAATATTAATTATACACTTAAATATATATATATAATTAAATAATATTGATCAAATTTTTTATTACAAAAAATTTCATTTAATTTTTTTTTCCAAAATCTATGTATTAATAATTAATAATAATAGTAAAAATAAAAATAATAATAATAATATAACATTAATTTATAATTATTTATATTGTTATTATTTATATAATTATTAAAGTAGTTATAATATTTAAATATTTATAATTTTTTTAATATCATACTTTTTTTTTTTATGCAACTTTTAATATTATTTAAATTAATAACATTAGTAGTAACTAATACAATTTAAAAAGAAATTACCATTGTAATCATTAACAATTTTTATCAAAATTGACAAAATTCTATTGTTATTATCATTGCCATTATAAATATTAATATTGTTTATTGTAATATTACATAGAATACAAGAAGGAAAATTTATAGTAAATTTATAATGAATAAATTAGAATAATGCAAAGTGAATATTTTATTTATAATTTTTAAATAATATATAACTTATAATATATATATATGAAAGGAATAAATCAAAATAGATTTAAATTGTTATCTATGATAGTAAAATTAAAATAATTTTATTTTATATGAAAGTTGTAAAAAATAAAGAGAAAGGATAAAAGTACAATAAGTATTATTATATAAATTTTATTATTTTTAAATATATAATTGAATAAATTTTTTTTCTTTTCAGTTAAAAATAATAATAATTAAGTTAATATTATTTTATTATTATTATCATTATTATTATTATTATTATTATTATTATTTATGTTATTTATGAATTAAAAAATATTTAATCATTATTTTATAATATATTATTTAAAATCAATAAAATTCTCAATTATTCTATTATTAATTTAATTAAAAGTTATGAAATATTTTATTTCTGTTTTTTTTTAATTATTTCTTGTATATATTTTTATTTTTTATAATATATATAAATATATATTTTAATTGATACATTTTTTTATAATAATTACTCATAACAATGGATTTATTTTGTTTTTTTTCCTTTTTTGGAATTTCAACCTTTAATTATTATAAAATTTAATATATTTAAAATTTTATTAAGTAATTCATAATAAATAGGAATTTAAAAACTTTTTAAATAATAATAATAATAAAATAAAAATAAAATAAAATAAAAATTTATATATACATATAAAATAAATAGATAAATATTGTTTATAATAAAATGAAATATGATAGATAAAAGAAAGAAAAAGAGAAAATATATATATATATAATTCAATAGCAACATTTATACATATATTATTAATACTTTTAATCAGTTATTTTATATGATTTATGACTTTTTTTTTCATTATTCTTTAAAAAATTAGTAAATTAATATTATCAATTTTGTATTATATGCTTTTAGAAGTGTAAGAAAATTAATATTAATTAAATAACATATTTCTAATTTATATTTTAATGAATTAATTATTTTTTTTATTCTTTTTTACAATTATCAAATATACTTTACATATTTTTAACATTATTATCATTATTATCATTATTTGTATATTTAAACTAATATATTTTTATTAATAATTAGTAAATAATAATATATATATATATATAAAAATTTAACATTTTTAATTTGGAATATTTAAAAACTTTTTTTGAACTATTTAAATTAAAATTTAAAATAAACAATAAATTAATTTATTTTAAATTAAAAATAAATTAATTATTATATTAATATATATTATAAAATTAAATTTATATTATAATTGTTGACTACAATTTTTATAAAATTTAGTAAGCTTATTCATTATACAAAAAAAAAGCCTAAAAAAAATTAATAATATATATATATATTTTTAAAAAAAAGATAGTATTCTTATTTTATTGATACAATTTATAACTTTGATTATTAAAATTGTATATTTTTTATTAATATATATTATTAATGATAATTAAAAGTTTAATATTATAATATTAAATATCATTTATTTAACATTACATTTTATTTTTATTTTTTTTTTTTTTATATTTTTTAAATATTATTATTACTAGACATCTAAATTAACAAAAAAAAAAAAAAAAAAAAAAAAAAAAAAAAAAAAAAAAAAGAATATATATTAACATAATTTAAATAAATAAGTAAATAAAAAATAGTATCACTATTTTTTTCTTGAAATATATCAAATGATTATTATTTTCTTTTTAATATTCTATAAAGATTTTTAATTTAAAAATAATCAAATAAAATAAATATACATAAGAATAAATATATATGAAAAATAATAATAAATTAAAATAAAAAATTGTATGATATAAAATAATATAGATTCATATATTTTGATAATGAATGAATTCAATTTTTAATACTGTAATTCTTAAAAATTGTGAATATTTATATGTATGAAAATAGTATTCTATCAATTTTTTATATTAGATAATTCTTCTTAATTATTAAATAAGGAATTGTATATATCTATAGTAAATAAAATAAATAAATATATAAATAAAAATAAAATAATAATTACTTATAAAACAAAAAAAACAAAAAAACAAAAAACAAAAAAACAAAAAACAAAAAAAGAAAAACAGAAAAAAATACAGAAAAAAATACAGAAAATTCATTATTATAATCTTAATACCATTTTTATTATTTTCCAATTTCTTTTTTTTTTTTTTTTTTTTTTTTTTTTTTTTTTTTTTTCATTTTCATTTTTATTTGTTGTATTGTTATTTTTTTTCTATTGCTTTCTTATTTTTTTTTTTTTTCCTGTAATAAAAAGTTACTAACATTTTATTATTCCAAATTAAATGTTTTTTTTTCTACTATTATATTGTGGCTGATACATTAATTATATTACAATTTACTTCAATACATATTTTTCATAGAGTTCATATATTCTAAACATTTCCTTTTAAACTTGGGTATTCTATAAATGATAAGTTGGTTTACTGGTGAACATGTGGATATAAAATTTATCCTATTTTATAATATTCACTTGATATTATTAAAACTATTAGTTTTATTTCTTTTCTAAATAAAATTTAAATTTTACATGAATAAAAAATCTTTACATTATATTAATTCTTTAATTCGATTTAAATATTGTTACAATAATTTCTAAAATATATTTATAATCAAATAGTTTCCCCCCTAAAACTAAGTATCTAATATTATTACACCATAAATATTGGATGTATCTAAGACAACTCTTATAATATATGGTTTATATGATGGAATCCTTTCTCTTGAAGAGTAATCTTATACCATCTCAATTTGTGTGAATATCTCTTATAAATTAGATTTTATATCCCTTTCGATTTTATCCATTTCTGAAGATTAGTTTTGTAGTTTTAGCAATAACTATTAAAAATAAATTATTTATTAAATATCTTTGTACTTGATAAATCATAATTTTAAGTTTTTTAAAATTAATTACATTAATAACAAAGTATATTAATTCTAGTCATTTTAACTTATTTGTGAATAATGTAAGATTGTTTCATCATTTATTACAATTCCTTATTTTAGTTAATTTCTTTTTTTGTAGTCTAATATTTGCTAATTTTCTCTATTTAGGCTATTTTTACTCATTTCCAAAAATAAGTATGATTTTTTAATAATCAGCCCAAAAGAATCAGTTAAGATGAATTTTCCTTTTAATATTTTATATTCTTTATTTTTATGTTGCTTATTTCTCCCCTCCCTCTAAAATCCAAATTTATAAAAGGTTTTTATATATTTAAATTTTTTCATCATTATAATATTAATGATAGAAGCTTAATAATTATAACTTCTTGAATATTTCACTCATAGTTAAATTTATTATTTTATTTGCTAAAATATCAAGTTATAATTTCAATTAAGAGTCTCTATAGTAGTAGGAAGATATAAAATTTATACTTTTATATGCTTAATAGTGTTTTTTTCTCTATTAAATTAATTTATATATATATATATGTACATATATATATATTTTTTTTAACTTGAGATATTAAATTAATATTTTATATATATATATTTTACTTGAGATAATTCTCTTCTATCAAGTATTTTATTTTTTTATATGTTTTTTTTTTCAATTTTTCAATCTTAATCGTTTCAAATCTTCAATCAGTTTTACTAGTTTTCCTTAAATTGGCATACTGTGCAACTTTTAAACCTAATTTACCATTCCAATTTATTTTTCTTTGACCTAATATTGTGTCAGGCAAAGGATTTTTTTATTTTATAGTAATACATTGTGGCTTATTTATAATTTTGTTATAATAGGCTTCAATACATTTGATTGTTATTTTCCATATATTATTCACTTTTCTATAAATTAAATAAATTAAAAAGTTAATTATTAATCATAATCATAAAATATATTAAATAAGGTTGACACTAAATTTCACTCTTAACAATAATGATAATAATAATTTTTTTTTTTTTTTATAAAATTTAATAATTTTAATAATTTTTATATTGTTTTATCTTTTTTTTATATGCATATATTTTTTATTTTTTTTATTTTTTTATTTTTTATTTTATTTTATATTATCTTTTTTTATTTTTTTTTTTTTTTAATAATCATTATTCCTTTTTTAAGAATTGTCAGAATTTTAATTTACAAATGTCTCATAGATATATTTATGAATTAATCATTTTAACAATGTTATATTAAAATGTTTCAAGATTATTTTTTTTTATATTAAATATTAAAAAAAAAAAAAAAAAAAAAAAAAAATCTCAAATCAAGGAATATCCGAATAAATTAAAATATATTAAATATATTATTTAATAAAGTTTTTTTACATTTTAAATAAATATATTATTTAATTAAATAAAACATAAGAATAGAGTGTCCCATTTATGAATTTTAAAATCCGAAATACATGAAAAATAGTAATGAAAATAAAAAAAAAAAAAAAATAAAAAAAAAAATATATTTATTTATATATATTATATATTATATATTATATATATATATTTTTTTTTAATAATTTTAATTATTATTTAATTTTTTTTTTTTTTTTTTTTTTTTTTTTTTTTATAAAAAAAATATAATAATTCTTCAAAAAGAATTATTATATACTTATTCTTACTAATTATTTTTTTTCTTTTTCTTCCTCCTTATTTTCAATAATTGATAATTGTGTATTTTATTATGTATTTTACTATCTTAAAATAAAATAAAATATAATATCAGTATAGCTGATATAAAGTAATTTTTGAAAATTAAAAAAAAAAAAAAAAAAAAAATTGAGATTTAGTAAAGATTATTATCATGTCTTTTAAATCAAAAAATGTATTTTTAAAGATATGAAATTAAAAAACATGTACATTTATTTATATTAACATGCTTAAAGTTTTTTTAAACTTTTTTTTATTACTTTTTAATTTTTACTTTTATTTGTTTTTCTTTTATTATTATTATTATTATAATTTTATTTTATTTTATTATTTTTTATGTTATAATAATTTTGAATTAATATACAATAATTATACAATCTTTATAATGACATAATTGAGTAATTAATTTTTAATATAGTATTACCTCATTCTTATTTATTTATTTATTTTAGTTGAATTCTCTTTTTGTTTCTTCACTTTTATCCTTTATCATCTAATTATATTATTTTTAAATTATTAAGAATTATATTTAATAAATAAATATAATATATTAAAGAAGAGAGGAAATAAAAAAAAAAAAGGAAATATTTATTAATTTTTTTCTATTTATGTTTTAGTCCTCGAAAACCATAATAAAATATCAAATTAGTAATACAGATAATATATTATGAAAATATTTGAAGTCATTATTATTTAGTCATACAAATGATATATATATATATATATAATAACGATAAAACTAGTATATTTATTTATGTGTGAGATTTTGGGTTTAATTAATTGATGTATGTTTGTGCAATATATATGCATTCATAATATGTGCATGTTATTCAATACTTATATTAACAATTAAAAATAATTTAGTGAAATTATGTTTTTGTTGTATTTAAGATATATATTTGTACTTATATATATATAACTCGTTTTTTATTTTAATATTAGTAATTAATGAATTAAAAACAAATAATATGTGTATATTTTATTACATGATAAAAAATTAAATTTAAAGAATTTTTTTTTTTTCTGAATAATATTTGAAAATTTTAAATTTACTTATGCCCCTCTTTTACCCTACTAATGGGAAGAATGAAGTTATAAAAAACGGATATAAGAATAATTTTACATTTTATATATACTACTTATATTTATAATTCAATTAATAACAATTTATTTTTATTTTTTAATTTTTATTTTTTTGTTAAAACTATATTTTATGTTGTTTTTGTATTTTTTTTTTTTTTTTTTTTTTTTTGTTGTTTTTTTCTTTAATGTTAACGATTAATAAAAAAAAAATATAATAAATAGTAATAAATATATTTTTTAAATATACATATTTTATGATATAAAAAAAAAAATATATATATATATATATTTTTACTTTGGTAATAAAATTTGAAATTATTTTTCTATATCCTATCTATAAAAGGGGGAGTGGGGCATTTCGTCAAATTGCAATACACCAGGTTGCATTTCGCCATTTTTTTAGAAAAATGTGGCGTAAAAAAATGTGGTATTTCGTCAAATTGAAAATTATTAAATAAATCAATAAATCAATAAATAAAATTAAATATTATTAATATTGAATAAAAAAAATTTAAAAAAAAAATTATTTTGAATTAATATTTATTTATTTATTCATATTTATTTATATCAATACACCACTTGTCGAAATCCAACCCCGGCGAAATGCAACTTGGGGGAAATGCAACATTTTAATACTACGCCACTTGTCGAAATGCAAAATGAAGGTCAGGGTTAGGGTCAAAATAGCAATAACAAATAATTGAATCTAGTGCGAGCATTTCTCAATGTGGCGTATTTTTGTATGTGGCTTTTTTTAATAATCAAATAATTAATAATCAAATAATAATCAAATAAATAATAATTAAATAAATAATAAATATTCTTTTTATATATATATATATAATTTATTAATATTCAATTATAAAAATAATTTTTTCTAATTCTTTTTTAATAGAATATATTATTATTTCTTTTGAAATAGTTATTTAATAATATTTAATTAAAAAAATATATTATTATTTCTTTTTAAAACAATAATTATTTATATATTTGTTATTTGTTTATGATTGTATAGAATATCTTAAAATGTATGGCTTTATTTAAAAAATATTTTATACGCCACATTGCGAAATGAACAATTGCTAAATAATTTAACTTAATATATGTATAAGTGGGTGAGAGTTACATTTCACCAATTTGCATATTATTAAAATGTTACATTTCGCCAAGTTGCATTTCTCAAAGTGATGTATTGATATAAATGAATGAATGAATGAATGAATTAATAAATAAATAAATAAATAATAATTCAAAATACGTTTTTTAAAACTTTTTTTATAGTATTTATTTGATAATCAATATTATTTTAATATTATTTTTACAAATAATATATTTTTAATATTTTATAAAATAGTAATAAAATATTTATTTATAATATTTATTATTTTGTAAAATAGTAATATACATAAAAATTTAGAAAGTACTTTTCATGTTTTTCAAGACTGTCTCAAAGATGAATTTAGCGAATTTAGTACGAGGACCAGCTTTATAATCATTGAGGAGAACTACCATTTCTAGTATATAACAAGGAACAAGATTATAATATAGCTAGCTGCGGACATTCCTGGGCATAATAACTAAAAAGTGAAATTAAAAAAAAAAAAAAAAAAAAAAAAGTTTTTTAAAAAAAAAAAAAAAAAAAAGCTATATCAATATGATACTTCATTGTTATTAAATATATATATATATATATATTTTTTTGTTTGTTTGTTTTTTTCATATTATAATAGCATATTGGTGTGATACTACGCTATGACTTAATCAAAGGCACTGTTGATAATATATCCACACGCCAATGATTACACCCACTGGAGGGCTGAATGGTTCCTATTTCAATGTTCGTGGTCGATGAAGATATATGTAAGAATGTTAGGGAATACAACCCCAGGCAAAAATGTGTAACGACGTGTAGAAGGGCGATGCTGTACTTGTATGCCAGTATATCACACTTAATAGTTATATCTGTTATGGTCATAATGGAAGATGGGTACTCATTATGTGTGTCTACATTATTTTTTTTCTTTCATATTATTATAACAATAATAATAATAATAATAATAATAATAATAATAATAATAATAATAATAATAATAATAATAATAATAATAATAATAATAATAATAATAATAATAATAATAATAATAATAATAATAATAATAATAATAATAATAATAATAATAATAATAATAATAATAATAATAATAAAAAGAATAAAAAGAATTACCTAGATATTAATTTTCTTTTTAGAGTCAATATAATTAAGGGTAAAAATTTAAAATTAGAATTAATATATTTTTTTTGGGGGTGTATTTGATTTACCCATTTTAGTGAAAAGTAATTTTTTTTATTCATTATTACATACTATTAATATACAAAAAAAAAAAAAAGATTAAACAATTAAATGTGATGTTGGACATTATCGACATTATCTATCAAAATAGTAAATAGATAATATATTTATCCATCTATTTTACCTATCTATCTATCTATCTATTTATCTATCTACCTATTTATCAATTTATATATACATCTCATAAACCATTAATCATTATATAATTTCCTCTCCTCTCCTCTTTCTCCTTCTCTTTCTTTTTTTTTATTTTATTTTATTTAAAAGAGATAGGAAAGTATTTTTCTATTTTAATATTATAATAATTAATGAATGACAATTACTTTAAACACTTTTTTTTTTCTTTCATTTATTTAAGTACTAACAATTGCTTAATTATTTATTAATACTATTTCATCAATTCAATAGCTGTAAAAAAAAAAAAAAAAAAAAGATGGCAAAGCAATAAATTTAATAAATATAGACAAGGTAAGTAAAATTGATTTAAATTTTTTTTTTTTTTTCTTTTTTTAATAATTAAACCAAAAATTCTTTATAATATAAAATATCATTTATTCAAGATACCATATATATATTATCCTTCATTATTATTAATTTTTAAAAAAATAAAATATATATTATATATTATTCATATTTACAAAGAAAAAAAAAATTATGCCTTTAAATATACTTTTATTTAATAACTTAACTTTGAGTATACAGAATTAAAGGGTTAAAAAAAGGGTTATATAAATAATGGATATATACATTTTATGTACTATTTTAACTCATTGTATATTAATCAAATAATATAGATTAACATCTTTTTTTTTTTTTTTTTTTTTTTTTTTTTTTTTTTTTTCATTACGTTCATTATTAAAATACATTATATCAAAATGTACAAAAAAAATAATTATATTTAAAATAGAAAAAAACTACATCCAAATTATTTATAAATACATAAAATATTTATTAAATAAAATAATACACGATTAAAAATAAAAATAAAAAATAATAATAATATTAATATGAATATTAAAAGTAATTATTTTTTTTTATTTTTATACATATATATATATATTTGATAATTATATCATATGTATATATAGAATTATTATTATTAAATATTAATAATTAAAAAAAAAAAAAAAAAAAAAAGGATACAAATATTTTAACATATTTTATTAATAATTTAAGAAAATATATTTATATCAATGAATTTAGTAAAAATCAATGACATATAGAAAAAAAAATAGTAATAGGAAAAGATAACATATTTAATATATATATTTATTTATTTATAAATATCTTCTACTACTAAAATTTTTTGAATAAATGAATAAATGATCATCTATCTCTCTTTTTGAGTTATTAATAGTTTAGTTAGATGAAACATCCACAAAAACAAAAAAAAAAAAAAAAATTTAAAAATATTTTTCCAAAATAGTATTCTTTTACAATTATGATAAATTAAAAAATACATGTATATAAAGATTAACATTAATATAAATATGAATATGAATATTAAATAAACTTTACATTAGTTAACTAATTTTATTTTTATATCTTTGTCATAAATATTAAAATATCTATCCATATATTAATATTCCACAATACTTCTCTATCTTTTTTTTTTTTTTTTTTTTTTTTTTTTTTTTTTTTTTTTCATTACGTTCATTATTAAAATACATTATATCAAAATGTACAAAAAAAATAATTATATTTAAAATAGAAAAAAACTACATCCAAATTATTTATAAATCCATAAAATATTTATTAAATAAAATAATACACGATTAAAAATAAAAATAAAAAAAAAAAAAAAAAATAATAATATGAATATTAAAAGTAATTATTTTTTTTTATTTTTATACATATATATATATATATTTGATAATTATATCATATGTATATATAGAATTATTATTATTAAATATTAATAATTAAAAAAAAAAAAAAAAAAAAAAAAAAAAAAGGATACAAATATTTTAACATATTTTATTAATAATTTAAGAAAATATATTTATATCAATGAATTTAGTAAAAATCAATGACATATAGAAAAAAAAATAGTAATAGGAAAAGATAACATATTTAATATATATATTTATTTATTTATAAATATCTTCTACTACTAAAATTTTTTGAATAAATGAATAAATGATCATCTATCTCTCTTTTTGAGTTATTAATAGTTTGGTTAGATGAAGCATCCACAAAAACAAAAAAAAAAAAATTTAAAAATATTTTTCCAAAATAGTATTCTTTTACAATTTGTATACATTATATGATCTTTAATAAAAATATATGTAAAAATCAAAAATAAAAAGATTATTTATACACTTCAATTTAATTATTATTTAATATGTTAAGTATTAGCTACATTATAATTATACATTATACATTGTAATATTAATACGCCACAATATGCCACATTATGAATACATTAGTTATTAGATAGTTATTAAATAGTTATTATAAATCTTATTTATTATATTTTGTTAAATTGTAATATTCTTTGTTATGTAATATTCGTATAATTAAATATAAATAAATAAAAGCCATATTAACTAAAATAATCATAATTGAGATTGTTAGATTTCAGTTACATTCTTAACAGATTAAGAGTCTCACTTACTTAATGAGCTATTAGCTATAAAAATACAAAAATTAAATTAAACAAGCTTGTTATAATTAAAATATTAAATAAATAATTTAAAATTTACAAATTCAAAAATTATTGAAATTAGATTTCAAAATTAAAATTTCAAAATTTAAATTTTTTTTTTTTTTTAAAATTAATTAAAATTCAAAATTTTAAATTCCAAAATGGAAACTAACAAATCTAAAAATTCAGGAAAATCCAAAGAATCACCAACTTCACAAAACTATAATTATGAAAGTGAAGAACAAGAAATTCAAGATTACGAAAATGATGATTTTAATTTTTTGAAAGACTTTAAAGAAAATGTAAACAAACAAAACAATATTTCAAAGTCGAAAAGAAAACAAATTGAAGAAAATTTAAATGACTTAGAAGAAAATGTCGAAAAACAATTTTCAATCTTAGATAGAAACACAAAAAATTTTATTAAAATATTAAACAGAGTCAACGAAAAACTCATGAGAAGAAAGAAGTCAGATATGACAAATAAATCGGTTTTTAATTATCAAAATTTTAAATTAACTACAGAAAACTTTCCAAGGTGGTATAGAGCTCTCAAACGTCACTTAACGGCATTAGATCTTATTGACGGCATCAAAAAAAGACCTAGATATTACAGAAATGGATGATGATGAACTCAAGGAAGACTGTGCAACCCAAACCATCATCGAAAGCAGCTCAGATTCAACTACCGCTGAATTATTGAAGGATGTGAAACAGCATATGAAATGATTATAAGATTAGAAAGTTACTTTTTGCAGGTTGGACCTTCAAAATTATATCAAATTGAATACCAAATCAAGAAACTAGAGGTCGAAAATGACGATATAAAACTCTATATAGACAAATTAAATTACTTATTTCAACTTCACGATAAGGAATCAAAAAGATGTGAAAAAACAAAATTAGACGAAGAAACTAAAATTTTACTTTCAGCTGAAGAAATTGTTAAATTTGGAGTTCCTCCAGTACTTTTAGTCGAATTTAAAACCTTTGAAGAATTAAAAGAACGGATAGCCTTGACTAGTGGTTTTTATTAAAAAATACAATGACATAAAGAAAATTGACTATAGCAACGAAACTACACAAGAGCTTTCGGTTAATAGAGTTAGAAATGGTAAATTATCATATAAATTTAAAAATGACTCTGATAAAGATAAAGAAAAAGAAAAATATTGTCACATCTGCCATAGACACGGACACACTACTGATGAATGTTTTTTAAATCCTAGAAGAAAATATAGAAGAAATAATAAAAATCCTTCAAATGAAAACATCAGACACCAAGAAAGAAGCAGTACATCAAGAAACAATTCAAAAAAAAAAAAAATTATCGTTCCAATAATATAGAAGGAATTAAAAATACTACTGATTTAGAAGATTTTGCTGAACTTAGCGAAGATGAAATTTTCACTGGATTTTCAGGAAATATTAATGTTAACGTTAGCACTGTTTCCAACGATAAACCCATAATTAATCAAAAGAAAGAACCAACAAGATGGATTATTGACAGCGATACATCATTAAATTTAACAAAAGAAGAAAGAGACTTAGATGATACCAAAACTGTCAACAACAAATTTATCACCTATCCTGACGGAAAATCTGACGAAATTGTAAAAGTAGGAACATATAATGGTTATAATGGTGCTATTAAAAATTTCGATTTCAAACTCTCAAAAGTCCACTACGCACCAAACATCAAAAATAATTTAATTTCAACACATTATCTTGTCAGAAATAATTTTACCATTATTATCGATTTCGATGAATATTTAAATAAGGATAGACTTCAATTATTCAAAAACAATAAACCAGTTGCGAAAATTTATGCCGACAAAGAAAATCTCTTCTCATTATACACTACACCCTTTAAAATGTATAAATCTTTAAATATTGATATTAGCAATTTCGATTATGATCTTTGGCATGCACGATTAGGTCACTTCAACAATAATAAAGATATTGAAAAATTTGTTTTAAACCACACGGGTATTCACAACAAAAAGGACTGCACTCAATGTAAAATCAGCAAAATGAGAAGAAAACCATTTTATGCAATTTAAAACAGTACCACACAACCACTACAACTTGTATACTCCGATGTAGTTGGTAAATTAAAAACATCTTATAACGATTTCAATTACTACGTAACTTTTATGGATGACTATAGTAGAAAGTGCTGGATTTACCTTTTAAAAAATAAATCTGATGTTTATAACGCATTTATTAAATTTCACAAACTAATGAATAATACTACTGAATTTTACAATTAAAACTTTAAAAACCGACAACGGAACCGAATACACAAATGAAAATTTCAACAAGTATCTTTCCAAAAATGGTATAAAATTAATTCATTCAACTCCTGGCTACCCACAACAAAATGGTCGTTCAGAACGAATTAATCAAACTCTTAATAATTGTGCAACCACGCTACTTAATTCTGCCAAATTACCTCTTAATTTTTTGGATTCTGCTATTCTATGCGCATGTCGTTTATATAATCTTAATCCTCACCAAGGTAATAATTCAAAAATCCCAGATGAAGTTTTCTTCAATAAACCTATTGATATTTCACACCTACGTGTTTTCGGTTGCAGAGTATATTTCTATAATAATCATAAAAAGAATAAATTTGAAAATAATTCTAAACCTGGAATTTTTCTTGGTTATGCTTCGGACTCTACTGGTTACCGTATTTTAGATTTATCTTCTAACTGTATTGTATCAGCTAGAGACGTTTATTTCTTGGAAAATATTCCTGGAACTATTAATACTACCTTTCTATCAGAAGAATATATTAATTCTATTTTTCCTTCGAATTATTCAATTGAGGGGGAAAAAGGCAATTATGATCAATTAAATAATTCAAATAATTCAAATAATAACAACCAAGAAATTATTAATGGCAACAATAAAATTATATTAAACAATAACAACAATAACATTAATAACAATATTAATAATAACATGAATATGAATAAAAAACATGAAAACTTAAACACAAATCAAAACTCTGATATATTAATTGATAAAAGTTCAAACAACAATTTAAATAATTCTAATAATAATGATATGGCTATAAATATTCAAGATAATAACAAAAATAATTTAGAAAATAATGAAATGGAAAATACCGATACTCATAAAAATAATAACAAAAGAAAATTCATTGATTTAAATGAAAAAGAAAATACAAATAATAATGAACAATTAACAATAAAGAAAAACAAAGTATTATTAATTAAAACAGTTAATCCCAAGAGTTATGATGAAGCAATAAATTCTAACGATTCAAATAAATGGAAAGATCCAATTAAAAAAGAAATCAATAATATGTATGAACAAAAAGTAATGAGAATAGTTAATAATATTCCTAAAGATACTACTTTAATTGATACTAGATGGGTATTTACTACTAAAGATAATGGTGTTAAAAGAGCAAGATTAGTTGCTCGTGGATTCAAAAAGAGAAAAGGTGTTAACTATACATCAACATATTCACCAACAATTGAAGCAGATAGTTTAAGAATTACAATTGCCATTGCATCACAATACAAATGGAACTTAAGACAAATGGATATAAAGGCAGCTTATTTAAATGCCAAATTAGAAGAAGAAATATACGTGGACATACCAGAAGGAGATAAAAATTATAATTCTGGAAAATATTGGATATTAAATAAGGCTCTATATGGTTTGAAACAAGCCGGAAGACAATGGTATAAAGAAATATCAAGTTATTTAAAAAATATTGGCTTAAAACAATTGAGTATTGATCAATGTTTATTTACAAAATATCACAATGGAAATTTATGTGCTATATTATGTCTTTATGTTGATGATATCTTACTTACTGGAAAAGATAAAGAAATTAAATATATAAGCAATAGACTAAAAGAAAAATATAAAATTTCAAAAGACACGGAAGCTAACAAAATTATAGGAATAAATATTTTTAAAACTGAAGAAGGATATAAAATTAATCAACAAGACTATATTGAAAAATTAATTAAGAATTACAAGATGAATAAGACAAAACCAATTAACAATCCATGTAGAAAAATTACTTTAGAAGAAAGAGAAAATTCAACACCAGTAAACGTAACAGATTATAAATCTATTATTGGAGCTTTATTATTTATTTCAACAAAAACAAGACCAGATATCTCATTTGCAGTTAATCAAGCTGCAAGACACGCCGAAAACCCAACAGAAGTTGATCTAAAATCAGCATTGATGATCTTAAGATATTTAAAATCTACTAAAGAAAAATCTATTTATTACTATGGAAGTAAAAATTTAATTGCCTACTCAGACGCTGATTTCGCTGGCGATGAAGAAACAATAAAATCTACCAGTGGATACATTTTCTTATTTGGAAAAAGTCCAATTTCATGGAAATCTGAAACTCAGAAGAGCATCACATTATCAACCACTGAAGCAGAATATGTTGCATTAACTGAATGCGCAAAACAAGGAATGAAATTAAAGAAATTACTAAAAGAAATATTCAATAAAGAAATTAATTTAAATATTAAAGTTGATAATAAATCTTGTAAAAATATCGCTGAAAATGAAAATACAAAAGGTAGATGTAAACACATGGACATTGATTATAAATACATTCAAGAAAAAATAAACAGAAAAGAAATAAATTTAGAACATATATCCTCCGATACTATGTTAGCTGATCCTTTAACTAAAGTAATATCTGGACCAAAAATGAAATGTTTTACTGATTTTATTTTCAATTAAAAAAAAAAAAAAATTTTTTTATTATTAAAAATTTACTATAAAAAAAAAAGAAAAAAAAAATTTATTAAAACTTTATTTTTTATATTATTACCAAATGCATAATGTAGGGGGAATGTTAAGTATTAGCTACATTATAATTATACATTATACATTGTAATATTAATACGCCATTATAAGCCACATTATGAATACATTAGTTATTAGATAGTTATTAAATAGTTATTATAAATCTTATTTATTATATTTTGTTAAACTGTAATATTCTTTATTATGTAATATTCATATAATTAAATATAAATAAATAAAAGCCATATTAACTAAAATAATCATAATTGAGATTGTTAGATTTCAGTTACATTCTTAACAAAATATTTATTAAATAAAATAATACACAATTAAAAATAAAAATAAAAAAAAAAAAAAATAATAATAATATGAATATTAAAAGTAATTATTTTTTTTTTTTATTTTTTATACATATATATATATATTTGATAATTATATCATATGTATATATAGAATTATTATTAAATATTAATAATTAAAAAAAAAAAAAAAAAAAAAAAAAAAAAAGGATATAAATATTTTAACATATTTTATTAATAATTTAAGAAAATATATTTATATCAATGAATTTAGTAAAAATCAATGACATATAGAAAAAAAATAGTAATAGGAAAAGATAACATATTTAATATATATATTTATTTATTTATAAATATTTTCTACTACTAAAAATTTTTGAATGAATGAATAAATGATCATCTATCTCTCTTTTTGAGTTATTAATAGTTTAGTTAGATGAAGCATCCACAAAAACAAAAAAAAAAAAAATTTAAAAATATTTTTCCAAAATAGTACAATTTGTATACATTATATGGTCTTTAATAAAAATATATGTAAAAATCAAAAAAAAAAAAGATTATTTATACACTTCAATTTAATTATTATTTAATAAATATTATACAAAAAAAGTTTATAATTTTTTAATTATATATATACACACTATACGAAACATTCAAAATTGTTTCGTCCCTATAAAAATTTTAATAGTTTATATTTTATATAAGTATTTTATTTTATTTTATTTTTTTTTTTTTTGTTTTTATTTTATTCTTATTTTTTTTATCTATTTTTTAATAAAAATATAATATAGTTCTTTTTATCTTATTTTAAATAATTATTTATTATTATTATTATTATTATTATTATTATTTTTTTTAGCTGTTACTAAAGGTAGCGTAGTCTTTTTTTTTTTTTTTTTTTTTTTTTTTTTTAATTTTTATTTTATTCTACGATCAAAAGTCCTGTGATTTGTTTTTTTTTTATACATTATGTAATTAAATAAAAATAATAATATAATTTTTTTTTTAAAAAAAAATATAATAATAAAATAATAAAAAAAATAATAAAATATATATAAAAATAATAAAATATTTTTATTTAATATAGTTTATTGTATTTAATTATTTTTAATAATTATTAATATTATTATAATTTATATATATTTGATAATAAAAAAAACATAAATATTTTTCTCTTGAATAGGAATAAAATAAAAATAAAATTTTATTCTTTTTTTTTTTTTTTTTTTTTTTTTTTACTTCTTACTTCTTACTGCTGTTTATGATGAATATCATCAAATAATAAATTATAAAATTTAAATATCCTATAAGTAAAATTAGACTAAAAATAAAAATTTTAAAATATTATTCGTATTTAAAGATACATTAGATTAATTAAAAAAAATGTAATTTAAATAATTTAAATATAATACAAAATATATAAAGAAAAAAAAAATTTTTACCGTTTTGAAATGTAATTAAAAATGTAATTAAAATGTAATTAAAAATGTAATCGTTTTAAAAATAAAAATAATAAAATATTTTTATTTTCTTAAATTATAATATTATATATGTATTTCAATAACAGAATACTATAATAAAAGAATTCAAAAGTTTAATATGTTATTAAAGTATATCAACTTTACTTTTACTTTTATATAATGTATTTAATAAATATTGATAAAATATAAATATAATAGAAATTATTAAGAGTAAGAATAAAAGCAATAATATTTTTTCATCTTTTTTCTTTTTTTTTTTAAAAAAAAAAGGGAAGAAAAAAAAAAAAGTACATTTACTAATTTATGATATATATAATTTTTAAGTTTATTATTAATGATAATAATGATTATATATAAATTAATTATTCTTGGAATATTTTTAAGAATATATCAAACGGCAAGAAAAATAGAAATATTTTTTAATTTTTTTTTTTTTTTTTTTTTTTTTACTTTTTCATTTTATTCTATTTCATTTTCTTTATATATATATATATATATATTTTTCTTAATGAACTTAATTATATTGACATTTGTTGATTTAACCTCAATAATAATTAAAATACTTAATATCGTGATCTCCAAAAAAAAAGAATAAAAAGATATCATTTAACATTTAACTTTAAAAAATTGATGAATTAAAAAAAATAGAAAATTAAAATTGAAAGCTCTATCAATGTGAAAAATGAAAAAATTCCATTATTTATTTAATTTACAAATAGTATTAAGATAATTAAAATATTTCTTTATTTTTTATCTTAATTCATTTCTCTATTACTATTATTATTATTATTAACTTTATTAATTAGTAATAGTATTAATGATGGCAATCAATTTTATTATTTTTATTTGTATGGTTATGTTAAGATATAAAGTTTTCTTCTATTTTTATAGTTTATATTAGATTATGTTAATTATTTTTATTTTTATTTAAATTATTATTATTATTATTTTTACTTTTCTTTTTATTATTTCAATTTACGTTTAATGAACAAATTATTACTAATAAAAAAAAAATATATATATATATATAAATATAAATATATATTTATATATATAGTACATATATTCAACTTTTTTTTTTTTTTTATAATAGTTAAACCTTATTCTATCGTTAATAAATATTATAATTTATATATAATAACAAAAAAAAAATTTTTTTTATATTTTTGTTGAATAGGATAATTAATATATTAAATAATTATGATTAATTTGAATCATTAATATTAATAAAGAGTTAATAAATTCAAAATTAAGGTTATCGTCATTTATTTATAGTATTTGCAGAATTCTTGGAATAGTTTTATTTCATTAAATACGCGAAAATAAAAATAAAAATAAAAATAAAAATAAAAATAATAAAAAATAAAAAATAAAAATAAAAAAAAATAAAAAATAAAAAATAAAAATAAAAAAAATAAAAAATAAAAAATAAAAATAAAAAAAAATAAAAAATAAAAAATAAAAATAAAAAATAAAAAGTAAGTTTTTTTTTTTTTTTTTTTAATTGATTAGTTAATAATATGATGCTGTTACTATTTATTCTTCTTATTTTCTCATTTACTAATAAATTATCAATAATATTTTATATATAATATTAATAAATAAGTAAATAAATAAATAAATATTACTTATACACAAATTATTCAAATTATTAGTATTTAAGTTTTTTACGAATTTTTTAATATAATAATAGTTATAATAAAATTTGTGGAGTTTTCTTTTTTTTAACTATGAGTAATAAAAATTTTAAATATTTTTTATATAGAATAAAGTTTACACCATTAAAATAAATAAATGAATTTAATTTATTTGTATTTATTATTTTCTAATTCATTAAAAAATTTTTTTTTAATTTTTTTAATCACTGTGGCTTTATTTTTTATTTTACATAAATAAAAATAAAAAAAGAAAAAAAAGAATATTAATATTAGTAATAAAAGTTTATGGGAAATTTTAAAATTATAAATAATTTTAAAAATAAAATTTAAAGGTCAGAAGATACTACGGAAGATGATAGAATTAGACTAGAATATTTTTTTTAAAGTTATAATGACCAGCCATCCTGATTATTAATTGGCATCTAAGTATGTATATGGTTTCATTTATTATTTTATTTCTCGTCTTAAATGATTTAGTATATGTATAATATATAATAAATTATTCAAATTCAGAAAAAAAATGAAAAGTAAATAATTAATAATATAAATCATTTAATAATACTAATTTTGAATGACAAAAAAATAAATAAATAAATAAAAATTGGCAATAAAACTTTAATTAAAAAAAAATTATAATTTAGATAATTATTAAACTTTTAACTATTCTATATTATTATTTATCATTAACATGATTATAATTTCAGATATACTATTAATAAATAATTATAAGGTATTAATGAATTATAATTATAATTATAATATTTATAATATATTTATTTATAATTTATATATATATATTAAAATCCATATTTTCTTAGATTTTCTTAGTAGTATTTGTACTAAATAAAATATGTCATGAAGGTTATTTATCTCTTATTATGATCTGCTTAAAATTTTAATTTTTATATTTTAGTTTTATAAAATTATACAAATTATATATATATATATTTAATTTTATCTCTAAAATTAATTTATCTATTACTTTATTATTAATATTATTAGTTATTTAGTATTTTTTTTTATCGTTTATCTATTCTTATTTTTCTTTATATGAAAAATAAAAATAAAAAAAAAAAAAAAGTCAATTGATAAATATTTATATTATTTCAACAAGGATTAACTATTGATGATTTTTATTTGATTATATTCAGAACTTTCACCAATGATATATATTATTTTAAATTTTTTTTTCTTAATTTTTACTGTAATGAAATATGAAATTAAAAATAAATACAGACTTCATATTTAAAGTTATTTGGTAATAACTAAATATTAATTAAAAGCTTAATTATAAAAGAATAGCAGATGTTATAAATAGGTATATGCTCATTTTTTGTTATTGTTTATTATTTTAATTATTAATGGTAATTTTTTTTTAATGCTATCATAATAATTAATAATTAATACTTACTAATTAATAATTATTAAATATTAAAATAATAAAGAATAAAGAATAAAGAATAAAGAATAAATAAATAATAAATAATAATAAATAATTAATAATAAATAATAATAAATAATAATAAATAATAATAAATAATAAATAATATTATTCATTTTAATCATAATATTAATACAACAAATAATTTATTATATACAATTAATATATTATAAAGTTAAAAATAATTGAATAAAATAAAAGTTTTTAGTTGGATTTCAAAAAGTTTAAATTTGACAGAATTATTGAGTAATTATCCTAATTTGCTATACTAAATGAATATATTTATTATTTTATTTATTTATTATATTTATTATATATTTAATATAAATTTTAAAGTTTTATATTTATAAATTTTTTTATTTCCCCATTACCCCCTTTTTTTAAGGGTATTTAATTTAACACAAAAAAAAAATAATTAATAATAAAAAAATAAAAAAAAATAAAATAAAATATAAAATATAATATAATATAAAATGAAATAAAAAAATAAAAATTGTTAAAATAATAAAAATTAAAAATATATATATATATAAAAAATAAAAAAATAAAAAAATAAAAAACAATATAAAATAATATAAAATAATATAAAATAAGAAATAAAGAATAAAAAATGTAAAAATTAAAAAAATATAAAAATATAAAAATATAAAATTATTAGAACTATAGGATATAAAATATTTTTTTTTTATGGCAAAAAAATTTTTTTTTATACAATTATTTTTATTTATTTTAATAAAAATTCATTATTAAAAAATTTTAAAATAATTAACAATAGTAAAAAATATATATATATATATTAGATTTCAATAATAATAATTTTTTTAAATTAAATTTGACTTATTAATACTAAATAAAAAAAAAAGTTAATATCATTCACTAATCACTTAATTCTTATTCTTCTTCATATTCTTCATATTCTTTCTTATTCATATTATTCATATTAAAAAAAGTGGGCAAAATTTTTAATTAAAAGTATTTCACTTTTGATTAATAAGAAATATTACCACATGAATGAATATCAGAATCTTTTTTCTAATTTCACTGTAAATAAAAAATTTGAAAATATAACATATAATAATTTAGTTTTAATCATTCATTTTTTTTTTATATCAATTAACAATATCTGTATCAATCATAAATTTTATTAATGATATTCATAGTAAATCTTTTAATTTATACTAATAAAACATATAAAAATTAATATAGAATACATTTTATTTTTAAATATAAATATATTTTATTTTATTTTATTTTATTCTTATTTTATTTTATTTTATTTTATTCTATTTTATTTTATTCTATTCTATTCTATTTTATTTTATTTTATTTTATTTTATTTTATTTTATTCTTATTTTATTTTATTCTTATTTTTTTTATTTTATTCTTATTTTTTTTTTTAATATACATATAGTTAAAAAATTAATTCAGAAGAACATATGCTTTTCAAATATAATATCAATTACATTAAATATGCCCTTAACATTATAAATGAATATTATTGAACAAATTTAAAATTTTTTTTTAAAATTTATTTATTAATTAATAACTAATTTTAATTTAAATGAAAAAAAAAAAATTATTATTTCAACGCTTTTTTTATCATCATTATTTGATAAAAAAAATATTTTATATATATAAAAAACCTTTTTATTATTATTATTATTATTATTATTCAACCATTAACAAATATTAATTATTAATTATTATTATTATTATTATTATTCAACTATTAATAACAAATAATTAAATATTAATTTATTATTCAATTACTATTATTCAATTTAAAAAAAAAAATTTTTTTATTTTATTCAATTTCAATTTAAAAAAATTTTTTTTTTTTTAATTTTATTTTATTTTAATTGTTATTTAATTTAATTTAATTTATATAGATAATTTCCTTTTTTATTAAAAAAATAAAGTTTTTTCTTTTTACTTAAATAGCTTAATATATATTATTTATTGTATAATATAATACATTTCAATACTATTTTTGACCAATAAAATTATTAAATCAATGTGACTTTGAATTTTATATTTTAATATATTTACATCATTTTTTTTTTTTTTGGTTCAAATATTTTGACATATCCTATCAAAAGTAACAAAGAAACAAGGTATTCTTACATTAATGTATACATTGAATGGAAACTACATAAATAATTGTCTTTTTTTATTAATACTATAAAATAAAATATTATAAAATATTATAAATTATATTAAATATATTAACATTTAATAATAAATATTGAGATATAAAATATAAAAATATAAAAATATAAAATATTATAAAAGCAGTTAAAACTAAATTAAAAATAGAAAAACAGCAAAATTTATTTTTATTTTTATTTATAATGTTTAATTTTCATTTAAATTTTTTTATTAAGAAAAATAGATAATATAAAAAAAAAAATATATATAATTGAAAAAAAGAAAATATTATAATAAATGTAAATCTTTATATATATAAAGGAAAATTAAAAGATGTTTTTTTTTGTTTGTTTGTTTGTTTTTTGTTAAATATTTATGTAGATAATTCAGATACACCTAAATGAAAACTGAAAATGCATAATTCAACTTATGACTTTTTAATTAATTTAATCATTTTGACTAGGAAAGAATTATTAAATACTATCTTATTTATCTATCTATTTCATTTCATCTTATTTTATTTAATTTTATTTTATATAAATATTTAAATATATGTAAATCAAAATATAATAAAATAATTGTTTAGCTACTTCATGAACATTTTTGTATTTTATAAATTTTTATTTAAATAATTATATAAAAATAATAAAAATAATAATTAATAATTGAATAATTGATAGTAATTGAGTAATAAATAATAACAAAATCATAATTTACATAATAAAATTTATTATATTTAATGAGTATTTTCTTCTTTATATGAAGATATATTTAAAGGCTTATTCTTTTTTTTTTTTTTTTTTTTTTATTAAATAATTTCACTTTAATGTTTTTAAATAATATAATAATATTAATAATAATATAATTAATAAATAATTATTAAATATTAAATAAATAAAAATAAATAATAAAAGAAAATGCATGAGAAAATATTAGTTTAATCTAATTGATAATTATATTATTAGTAAACATATATTAATATATTATTTATAATTTATTTACAAATAATATTAATACATAAAATTTTATTTATATCTTAAAAGAATTTTTTTTTTTTTTTAGTTTTTTTAGTTAATTTAAAGCAAATACATTTTTTTCTTTTTTAATAATTGCATGGTTATATGGAATTATTTATTATTTATTATTCATTATTTACTTATTATTTACTATTTATTATTTATTATTCATTATTTATTACTTATTATTCAATATTTATTAATAATCTATTATTTCATATGACATAACAAAAAATTTTTAGGACTGAAATTATAATAAACAATGTTTTTATATAAATATTATTATCATTTTTATTATATATCTTAATACAGACTCTACTAATATTAATAAAAATTTATATTTTTTAATCTTTATTTTTTATTTTTTATCATCATAGTCATTTTTTTGTATTATTCTCTTATTTAATATTTATGTTTTTTCTTTTTAATCATTTACTATTGTAATTGTTAAAATAAATCTTTTAAACACTTTTTTAAACATATTTATTTTTTAATTATATCACTTTTTCTAATTTTAAAGTTTTTATTTGTATATTTATTCAATATTTTACATTCTTAATTTTTTTTTTTTTTTTTTGGATAAAAAATGGAGGAATAACTCAAGATGAATTTATATAATAATATAAATTTATTCCATACATAATAATTAATAATATGACCTTGATCAAAATTATATTTTTTTTTTAATTTCAAATAAATAAATAAATAAATAATAATCAATCATCAATAACATTAAGAAAAAATTGAAAAATACAATTAGGTATGATAATCCTTTTTAATACAATTATATCATATATTTATGTAAATACTTTAAATTTATGTTGACATTATTTATTATTTCAAATTTTATTGGATATAAATGAATATAATGACTTGTATTAATGAAATACACATGATTATTTAAGAAAAAATAAATTATAAAGTAAAAAAAAATATTAAATAAAAATATATATAAATAGATGGATGAATAAATAAATAAAATATTATTTTGATATATATTTTCAATTGAAATAATATAAATTTTATATTGATTAAAATATATATAAATATATTCTTAATATATTAATATATATACTGAAATAATAAATGGAAATCGTTGACAATTATAGTTATCAACAAAAGATGCTGATTTAAAAATATTGGTTGCTGAGGCTTTATTTTTACTTCAACTTCAATTGTTATTGCATATATTTTTATATTTATATATAATTTATATATGTTTAATATTTTTATTATTTATATATATTATATATTATATATTTACATTTATTGTTTTCAATTAATAATAAAAATTACTATATTCTTATATAAATAAAATATGAAAGTTTATATATTTAATTTTTTTTATATTTATTTGTTTTTTAATTTTTAAAAAAATTAATATAATAAAATAAAATAAAATTAAATAAGAAAAATAAAAAAAAGCTTATAATTAAATATAAATATTTAAATTTAATAATATAAATATTATATTCGTATAAGTTTGAAGACTATTACAATATATTTCATTTTGTATTATTTAGAATATTTCTATTAATGTATAATAAAAAAATTATATACATATTATAATATATTAAATATATTAATGTATATTATAATATATTGTATACAATATAAATTATAAAAAAAATTAAAAAAAATTATTAATATATCAATTTTATAAAGAAATAAGATTTTTTATATCAAAATATGTATGGCATATTTAATTATATTATATTACACAATATATTATTAATATATATTGTTCTAAATTGAAAAATTTTTTTAGAATTATATATAACATTAATAAATTTAATAAATAAGAATAGTAATATAATAAATAGAAGCTAAAATTTTATTTTTTATGTACATAATCAATATAATCATTTCTATATATTAAAATATACTATAATATATAATGTCAATAAAAAAGGATAAACTTTTTTCAATATTTAAATGCCATCAAATATAATCATATCAATAAAAAATATTAATTGAATAATATATTTATTAATATATTATTTATATTATTAATACACTTTATATAATGAAACATTTTAAATATTTAAAAATATGTAATATATAGAATATATAGTTCAGTATATATAAAAAAATTAAAAAAACTAAAAGTAATTAATAATTATTTATAATTTATTATTTATTATTTATTATTTATTATTTATTATTTATTATTTATTATTTATTATTTATTATTTACTATATTAAAAAAAAAATCATATAAAAAAAAACTTTTTTCGCGTTTTTTGAATTTTTTTTTTTTTTTAATAATAACCATCGTTTATATAAAAAATAATAATCATTAGTTTATAATTTAGTTTAATAGCTAAATATAAGCGATTTTTTTTTTAAAGTTACCTCAAAAATTTCGATTGAAATATTTGTACAAACAAAAAATATAAAATATTTTTATATAAAAATATAAAATATATTTTATTATTAAAAAAACGAAGATTTTTTTTTATTAGATTAGTTTATATGAATATATATTAAATAAAAAAAATTTTTTTTTATATAAAAATATATAATCATATAGATAGTTTTATATTTTTTTTTAATTTTTTATATTTGTATTAAGATAAGAAAAGTATATTTTAAGTATTATTTAAAATAATATTTAATATATATTATTTTTTTATTTTTTTTTTTTTTTATATTAAGTAACCACGATAGGTGAAATAATTTTTTTTCTTTTTAAAAAGAAAATATTTTTATAAACTGAACCCTTCTATTAACAGTAGGAAGGGTTATAGCAATCACGGCTCTCACGACAATTAGTCACATTAAAAACTTATTTTTCAGTACTCACTGTTCAGCACCCCCTTGGGTTTTGAACTAAATTAGAAAAGTTACATATTTTTATCAACATTGAATAAGAAATATCAATACTGATTTCTCACAATATCAAAAATTATTATATAAAATAATAATATTTTTTTTTTTTGCTATACAAAAAAAATTTTTTTTTAAATATTATATTTTAAAAATTAGTTTCTAAAAAAAAAAAAATTTCGTTTTTTTTTTTTTTTATAGCCTTTTTTTTTCTTTTTCCTTTAACATAGAATCGAATTTATAATCGTTTCAAAAGAAAAAGAAAAAGGCCATTTCGACCACAATCAATATTTTAACTTAACTAATAATCATTAAAACAATACAATATTTTTTTATAATAATAATAAAAAAATTAAACCAAATTTCCCAGTTCTTTATTGAAAGAAAATAATACTAAAAAAATTTTTATCTTTTGAAAAAGAAGAAAACAAAATCATTAAAAGATTATATAAAATATTATATTATTAGAAAAACAAAAGAAAAATACATAAAAAATGAAGGAATACATGGCTACTGCTTCTGAATTAATTGCTTCTATTAACGCACAAACTATGAAGAGTGACGAAGGTAAACCACAAAACACTTTTGCTAACTTATTTAAGTGTTCTACTTCAGTTCAAGAAGTTATTAGAAAACAAATTCATGAACATCATGATGAAGAAGAAGATCCATTCTTAGTTTGTGATATTGGTCAAGTTGTTCGTCAACATATTAAATGGATTAATAGTTTACCAAGAATTGAACCTTTTTATGCAGTAAAGTGTAATGGTGATCCAATGCTATTAAAAACTTTGGTTACTATGGGAACAGGTTTTGACTGTGCTAGTAAAGGTGAAATTTCAAGAATGTTATCATATGGTATTCCACCTAATAAGATTATTTATGCTAATCCATGTAAACAAATTTCACACATACGTTTTGCTGCTGAAAAAGGTGTAGAGATGATGACTTTTGATAATATGGATGAACTTAATAAGGTTAAAAAATATCACCCAAATGCTAAGATGGTTTTAAGAGTTTTAACTGATGATTCACATTCTCTTTGTAAGTTTGGTATAAAGTTTGGTGCCTCTCCTTCTGCTGCTCGTGAATTATTAGAAAAGGCTAGAGAATTGGGTATTAATGTTATTGGTGTAAGTTTTCATGTTGGTAGTGGTTGCTTCAATGCCGTTGCTTTTAGAGATGCGGTTCTTGTCGCTCGCAACGTTTTTGATATTGGAAAGGAACTTGGTTTTGATTTTACTTTATTAGATGTTGGTGGTGGTTTCCCAGGATCTGATAGTGAAAATATTTCCTTTGATGGAGTTTGTGAAGTTCTTCGTACTGCTATTGATGAAAATTTCCCATCTAATGTAAGAGTTATTGCTGAACCAGGACGTTACTACGCTGCCTCCGCCTTTACTTTAGCTGCACAGATTATTGCTCGTCGTGTTGTTAAGCGTGATGGTAGTGATGATGGTCTTGCTAGTCTTAATGATCATCCATCCTTTATGTATTATATTAATGAAGGTGTTTATGCTAGTTTTAATAGTTTAATGTTTGATCATCAACTTGCTCATCCAAGACCTTTATGTAAGAATGGTCAGTTCTTCTTTGATGAAGGAATGAGTAATGAAACTGAATTCAATTGTAGTGTTTGGGGTCCAACTTGTGATTCTTTAGATTGTTTAACCAAAAGTGCCTCATTACCAGAATTGAACATTGGAGATTGGTTATACTTTGACGAAATGGGTGCCTACACTATTAGTGCTGCTTCTGAATTTAATGGTTTCATTAAGAGTAGAATATTATATACTAATACTGAAACTGTAGAATTACTTCGTATTGCTATTGAAGAACAAAATAGAAAAATGAAACAATAAATATCTTAAAATTAAGATTATTAATATTGTTCATTTGAGCTTTTTTTTTTTTTATATATACAAAATTTTATTTTAATTTGTGATATTTTTTTTTTTTTAAAAAAAAGTAAAAAGAAAAAAAAGTAAATTAAAAATAAATAAATATATAAATATATTTTATAAAATTTATTTTTAAATTAATATATTTTATTCTTATTACTTTTGAAAAAAAGAAAAGAAAAAAACCGCAAAAAAAAAAAAAAAAAACGGAAAATAAAAAAAGAATTAGAGGTTTTTTTTTTCCTTTTTTTTTTTTTTTTTATTTTTTTATTTTACATAATATAAATATACAATTTAAAAAGTTGATTTTTTATTTTAATTGAAAAAGGGTAACTTTTTTTTTTTTTATTATACAAAGATTTTTCAATAAATAAATATTTATAACCATAAAAAAAAATTTTTTTAATATATATCACCATATTTACATTCATAAGTTAATTAGTATTTCATATTATAAATTTAAATAAATTATTTACACATAAAAAAAAAATTCAAAAATAATTTTCAATCTTACATTAGGTATTTAAGTATATTGTATTTTTTTTTTTATATAATTTTATTCTTGAGTTTATTTTGTAAATTGTGAGTAAAAATGAGAAAAGGAGGAGTTTTAATTTATTTAAGAATTTTGATTTTTTTTGAAATAATAGTATTATTAAATTTTTATGATTATAATTTATAATTATTACAATATTTTAATTGTATAATTATTTATTGTGTAATATTAACTTAGCTTAGTTAATGGTTTAAGTATATATAAAATATATTAATACTTATATTTATACTAATAGTTAATACATAAAAATAAAATTATCTATTTAATATTTCAATGAATTTCTAATGAAATATTTTAAGGATATTGAAATTCTTTATGAAATTTTTTTATAATTTCTAAATATTGTCCAATATCTAATTGTAATGTAAACAACTGTAATTTAAATGTCAAGATAAATTTGTACTTTCGATTTCTTAGTAATAAATCTGTTCCTCTCCCATTGAAGAAATATGTTTTAATTTCGTTTATCCTTAGTCTTGTTATATATTATGCTCCTCTCTTTGGTTCAAATAAGAGCAGATGTTCTAAAGCTCAAAAAATTATTAATAGAGGACTTTATTGGAGTTATGGATTTAAATCTCGCAATTCTTCTGTTAGTCTCTATGATATTACTCGTGAATTGAGAATACCTCCTCTTTCAGCTGTCTGTGCTATATCTCAATTACGATGCTTTAGAAAATGGAAAAATTCTTCATGTATTATTAATCATCTCACTAATAATATTCCTACTATGTCACATTACAAGGGCTTTGGATAAAAAATTAAATGGTAAGAAAACAAGTGAAATAAAAAAGTTTTATTGGGAAAGAGATGTCTTCAAACCCTCAAAAGCCAAAAAAGCAATTATTTACAAGGAGAATGATTTTGGATTTATTTCAGAAATCAGAAAACTTAACATTTCAATATCTTAAGTATCAGTTGGGATTCTTTTGGATTTCTCGAATTAGGTGTGGTTTTAAATTTGATATTAGTATTTCCATTAAAAGAAAAATGGTCTCAGAAGATTGCCTTAAATGTTGCCCTTGTTGTGGTGTTAATGTACCTTAGCTTTTCTCATTGGATCTTTGCCTGTAAAGAATTGGAAAATTACAGAAATAAATCTTTACCTTTTCTAGATGATCTCTTTTTGAAGTTTGCTATAATAATTTAACAAAAATCCTTGGATGTTTCTTTAGATTCAGTAAAGGATTATGATAATAATATTTATTATTTTTATATTAAGTGCTTTTCTTGGTGGGCGTTCAATATATGAAAAAATTAAACTTAATGATGAGGAACAAAGACACTTAGTTGACAATATTTTTAAACAAAGTTCAACTTCGTCGACTCTTCAGTATTTTGTGGGGATTGCAGAGTTTCTAACAAACGTAATACCTTTAATTTGTCGATCTTTTAGATTGATGATGAAATGGTATTCCGTTGAATCTACCATTGCCAAGAGCGTCGACGTCGAAATGATAAGATATTGGATTTTCACCTCCCGGTGAAAGAACAGATACAGATTCGTTAGGTAACACTAATACTGAAATTATTACTCGCAATAATGGACGTGGTGTTATCACTGAGGAATGGGAAAAGTTAGAGGCTATTGCTTCTAATGCACTTTTATAATTTTATAAAATATAATATTTTATTTCATGTATTTTATTTTACTTTTTTTTTTTTTTTTTTTTTTTTCATTAAAATCATGTAATTTTATTATTATTATAAATTAAATAAAGTTTTCTCTAAGTCTAAAAAAAAAAAAAAAAAAAAAAAAAAAAATCACAGATATGAATAATGTAGGATCAAGTACAGATTCTGATCGCATTGACGAAGTTTATAATATTAGTATTAATATTAATAGCAATAGAAATACTATTATTAATAATAGTAGAATTAGTGATAGTGAAAATAGGAATATTAAAAATAGTGATTGCGAAAATAATAGTATCTTTACTATTAATAAAGTGAATAAAAAAAAAAAAAAAAAAAAAAAAATAAAATAAAGTGAATAGAAGATAGTGTTAATTTTTAGTAATTTTCCTATTAATAATTGAATATATAAATATATATGTGACATGGTACCAATGATATAACTTCCTTCTTGGTAGAAGAGATGCAGACATTATTGATTTAAATTATAAAAAGGAATGGAATGTTTTTTGTTTAAGAACCAAATCACTTCTGGTGATTATTCTAAAACACCAAGAATGGTGCGATCTGCGGCTCTCTTTATACAGAGATTGTGCCTGGAGCTAGTTACTTGACAAGGGTTGCTATTCCGAGACGGCATAAGCGCAAACTAACCAGGAACTAACAACCAAGGATTGAATCAAGGTAAGGTTCGATTATAATACTATTGGTATAAATTTTTTTTTTTTTTTTTTTTTTTTTTTTTTACAGCTGTAATTATTACGAACTTTAATCTTTATTTATTTATTTATTCATATATTAATTACATGAATATAAATATTTTTTATTTTACAAAGATAATCACAGAATTAATAAAATAAATGAATAAATAAATAAAAATATTGTTTGTCCATTTAAAATATAATAATATTTTAAATAATAATTTGAAATTAAAAGTAATGTTCAAGAAAAAAAAAAAAGTGTATAAATAACTCGGAAAAAAGTTCCTATTCAATGAACCTCATTTCCTTATGGATTAGGGTTTGAATTGACTATCTGAAAAGAAATTATGGCCTTCTCCTTCAGTGGCATTGGCCCTGCTAGCTTGTCTGTCTCACTTCATTTTCAGTGTTTGACGCTCCTGGGCTAGTATACATAAGAATCCTTGGTTTTTATGGAATATGATGGTTAGGATTTCAGGTAAGAATGCTCCCCTTTATATATAATTATTATTATTTATTAAAAATAGAATAGTTACTGAACTAGGTGAGAGGGTTGCGCTAATATTGCATATTTAAGAGGGAGTTACTAGTATTTGAGTACTTGTTTTCATGTGTCCATATAGGGATATTCTACTAAATTGTAATTTTTCTTGACATTTATGCATGTGCCAAAGGAGTCTAGTATGAATATTTATGGATTAGGTTAAATTAACATTTGCTTCGGGAGAGTTGCATTTCGCCAAGCAACTTTTTTACTAGTACATTTGGCGAAATGCAATTCTGTTATTTGTAATCTTTAATTTATTTAATTTATTTAATAATCAATATTATTTTGATATCATTATTTTACTTTTAATATTTAAATATTTCCTTTAAGAAAATAAATAACATCAATATTAATAATATTTTAATTTTCAATTGTTGAAATGCAACATTATAATAATACGCCACTTGGCGAAATGCCCCCCTCGCTTCAAAGGGAAATTACGAACTGGCGAAGCACTTGGAGAAGTAGTTACTAGAAATATTTTCAGCAATAATATGCATATTAGAGGGCCAATACTGAAACATTCAGTAAAGTCGCCTAATAGGGATAATTCTAGTAATTACCTCAATATTCCCACCTGCTCCAGAGGGGGGCTGAAACCAAGGACGGGAAACACCAGAAATAAGTAAAAAAAAAAAAAAAAAATAATAGTATTAGTAATTGTATATATATTTATAGTATTTTTTTTTCTTTTTTTTTTTTTGTTTTTTTTTTTTTTATTTATTAGTATCAGTATCAGTATCAGTATTAGTATTAGTATTAGTTTTAGTTCTAATTTTAGTCATAGCGTGATAGGATGTACCCATATGATATGTACTGTTTTTCCAGGTCCATTGAGGGTTGATGGAAAAGGAATAGCCTATATCAGGTGTACTGATTACAATTATCTATGATTCTGATGATTATCGATGGTTATCCTTTCATAAGTAGCTTCTAGTAAGAAGAGAGAAATTTTGGAATATAAGAGGACTCTAAAAAAGTGAATCTGATGTTGTATGTTGTTTTCAACTGGATATGTAGTAATATTGGTGTTATATAATTAATAATATTATGTAGTAGTTTCATCATATTATCATTGTAATGAATCTATTGTATTTTTTACTATAGAATCATTTTGTATATGTATTTTTCTATATTATTATTTAAATTCACGAGGCTATTGTAAAATTGGAAATGTAGGAGATTGATTTACTCCAAAACTTGTGCTTAAGACTTTATTTAACGGATGGGAATCTTATTATAGTTTTTCACTACTGACATTTTATTTACTTTTTCATTGTAGTTTATATATGATTATTTTTACAGAAAATTATTACATTATACAGAGCTTTATTAATCAAATAGAAAATCAAAAATTCAAACCATAAAAAAAAAAAAAAAAAAGATTATTCATTATAACAAAATATTAACAAAAAATACACAAGTGGGTATTTTTTTTTACTTAAATAATTATCAAATAGAGCAAAAAGAAAAAACTTCATATTATTTTAATTATTTTTTTTTTTTAATTTTTCTATAGTTATTTATTTTTTTTTTATATTTTATATTTTATATTTATATTTCTTAGTTTTTAGTATTTTAGTTTATATATTAGTTTCCTTTTTATCAATTTGTAATTTAAATTTAATTATGGAAAAGATATTTCACCGGAGTTCTCGCTGTTATGGAACATCTATTGACAACACAAGGTTGATTTTTATCTGAGGTATACACTCATGGAGCAATGCTAAAATAAAGGAATTTATTCATTCTAGTTGCAAAAATTTCAAGAATAATATTTTGTCAGTGAAAATAATTACTAAATTCAATGATAGTTTCTTTGATAAATATCAAATTGTAACAAAATTATTCATGGAATTGTTAAAAAAAAAAAAAAAAAAAAAAAAAAAAAAACACTACATTAAATATAGAAAACTACTTCATCCTAAACCGTTAACTATAATAATAATACAAATTATTTGAAGATCATTTATATAGTTTAAAAGAATAAATTGAAAGACTATTTCAAGGTTTCGCACATTTAGCATTATAAATTATAGTAGAACCAGATATTATTCTGAATTATTCCTATCTCTGATCGTCTTCCGTATGTTAATCCCTTCTTGAATACTCAATATTTTAATCTTTATATTTCACTGGAATATTAATTGTTGGAACTCTATATAGCATGACAGACTTACTCTTATTTTAATTCAATTCTTAATATTATATTATTTGTATTTATCTTCAAGAAGTTGGTAATAGTTCATTCCTGAAATTTTTTCTTTAATTTCTGTCCATTTCTCATTCATTATAGAACAGGACTGAGAAGTGGAGAAATGCAAATCTCTGATATGAGTGGCCTTTATAATGATATTCATAATTCCTGACAATTCATTAATGATAATTAGGAATATAGATATATATATTACTATCAATAAATATAGTTTCCTTTTGGGATGTTGGATGTTCATTAGGAAACATTTTCATCCTAGGCAAAAAACTTAGTTTAGTAGTCCTAGTGAGTTACTCTTTGATTAGTGGCATTAAAAAAAAAAAAAAAAACAAAAAAACCCTTCATCGTCGAATCGATATGATAAAAGAAGAGCCTCTATTATTATTATTAGTTCTTTCAGTACATCTTAACGTAAATTGTAATAATAAATCTTCACACAATCAAGCTATGGAAGTTAAAATCACTTGATAATATTTCATTTGATTTGAGGAGGAGTTTAATGGTTACTACATTATTTACTTTTATTAAATATTTTTGATAGAAATGATCTCGATTCATTATCATAATATCATAATAATTTTTAAATTTTTTCTTTTATTTTCATTGTACTACAATAACTTAATTTTTTATTATGTATATATTTATTTTATTATTATTATTATTATTATTATTATTATTATTATTATTATTATTATTATTATTATTATTATTATTATTATTATTATTATTATTATTATTATTATTATTATTTATTTTTTATTTTATTAATTTTTTTTTATTTTTTTTTTAAATTTTATCTAAATATATTTAAAATATATACATTATGCTAATATTTATAATTAATAGCTACTTCTACTAAAGAACAGTTAGAAATATGGCACAATCACCATAAAAAACTTGCATCAAGCCATTCTGATATCAATAGTGCATTAATCGAATGGTCTAATAAGTTTTTCAATGGTACAATCAGGTATACGAGACACAATGAATGGGATATAAATCAATACATCAGTATAGAAGAAATTAAAGAAGCAATTTTAGCTACTCCAAATTATAAAGCTTCAGGCTCGGATGGAATTCCTATTGAATTTTGTATAGTTTTAATTCCTCCGGATGACGAAAATTCGGTACATAATTCTGCTTCTGGTTTAAATTGTTTACAGAAGATATACTCTAGAATTTGAAATGGAGAATTTCCTAGCACATTCCATATGCTAGGAAATTATATCTATTCCTAAAAAGGGAGATGATCTATCTGATTGTGACAATTATCGAGGTATCTCTCTGATTAACTATGGTATAAAACTCATTTCGAAAATAGTCTCCAAAAGAATTTAAATAATTTTATTAGGCCAGAGTAATTGGATTTCGTAATAAAGAAGAAAGTGTTAGTTTTTTTATTTCAATTAGAGAAATTTGACAAAGGCGTAAAAATGATAATAAAGAAACTTACCTTGCCTTTCTAGATTTAAAAAAGGCATATGATTCTGTTCCAATAGGTAATATTTTATATTTATATAAATTAGATGCTTTAGGTATTAGAGGTAAATGTTATCAATTTATAAAAAATCTATATTTGATTTCCAAAGCCAGTGTTAAAATTGATGATCAATATTCGGAATCTTTTAATATTATGAAAGCTGTTAGATAAAGTTGTCCACTATCACCAATTCTTTTCAATCTATATTTATTAATGACATTTTTAATGATTTTTCAGAACTTGGAATTCCTATAGGCGAATCTAGATGTTGTGGTGGACTCTTTGCAGATGATATTTTTCTATGCGCATGCGCACCGTCAAGAACTAAGTTTAAAAAAGTGCTTAAGAAGGTAAATGAATGGGCTAAATTTAATATGATGAATTTTGGAATTAACAAGTATGCAACGATGGTGATTCGACCAGACAGACCTCTTTTTCAAAATAAAAGTGATCCTACTTTTCATCTTGCTGGTTAACCAATCTCAATAATTAAATGTTACACCTATTTAGGTATACTATTTGATAAAAGCTTATCATTGAACCCTATTATTAAATTACTTAACTCTAAAGTTACTAAAGCTCTCTTTTCTGTAAGTAAATTTCTTTCAAATTCCAAAATTCCTATTTCATTTAAGAAGATTATAATTAACTACTATGTACTTAGTGAAATCTCTTACTTTGCACCTTTACTTACTTGGTTCAAATAAAGAGAGAAAAAATAATACTCAGAAATTAATTAATAAAGGATTAAGATGGATTTCAAGTTTACATAAATCCAAATCTTTTATTAATGTATATTCTATTTCAAAAGATTTAAATATTTATCCATTGTCAGCTAAGTATGCTTTGTCTCAAGTCAAATGTTTTGATAAATGGAAAGATTCAAATTGTATTATTTCCTATTTAGATAATAATATTCCAAAATCTAGAAAATATACATGAACAAAAGAAAGTAGAACTCTTAAATGTAAACTAGAGAAAAGAGGTAATAACGATAATAAAATCAAGAATTTTTTATTGGAAAAGAGATATGAAAATCAATTCTATTAAAGCTGAATTTTATGACAAAAACAGATTCGAAGAAACATCGGATTTTATAAAACTTTGTTATGAATATCCTGATCTTTCATATAGTTTCTATTGGCTATTGAGAGCACGAAGCGAATATATATTAGATGCTAGAATTTCTAAAGCTGCAAAAATAATAGATCAAATGTGTCCTAATTTTTGTTCCTGTTGTAAAAGTAATAAACAATGGATAAGGCATTGGTCAATTGATTGTCCATTTTTCAATCATATTCGTAGTAAAGCTAATGATAAAATTTTATTTTTATATAATGCTTTTAACCGTGGCAACCTAACAAATGATATTATTAATAGTAATAATGATAATCGCAACAGTAATAATAGTAATAGTAATAATAGTAATAGTAATAATAGTAATAGTAATAATAGTAATAGTAATAATAGTAATAGTAATAATAGTAATAGTAATAATAGTAATAGTAATAATAGTAATAGTAATAATAGTAATAGTAATAATAGTAATAGTAATAATAGTAATAGTAATAATAGTAATAGTAATAATAGTAATAGTAATAATAGTAATAGTAATAATAGTAATAGTAATAATAGTAATAGTAATAATAGTAATAGTAATAATAATTATAGTAGTATTAGTAATAGTATTATTAGTAATGTTAGTAATAGTATTGAAAATAATGTGTATGTTGATTCTAGTGTGTGTGAAAAAGTGTTTAATTTCCTTCTTGGAGGAAGAAGTATTAATAACAGTACAAGGGAATGGAAGGATCTATTTAAGTGCCAGATGAAATCAGGTGCTTATTCTGATACTCCATTCTTGGTGGTTACTGCGGCTCTTCTTCAATCGATTATACCTATTGCTATTAGCCAGCAATGGTTTTTATTCAATAGGTTCAAATCGAATCGTACTACTACTACTACCAAGAGCGTCAATACTGAAGAAACAATAAGACAGGCCAGCAGGGCTAGCGCAACCAATGAAGATCATAATTTTGTATCTTAAAATTATGATTAACATTGTGAAGTCATAATTAATTATTATACTTCAGTATAATAATGCCCTAGTGAAATCTTACAGATATTAATTAAATGAAACTAGAATATTTTATACCATTATTTTATTTTATTTTATTTTGTGTTTTTTTTGTTTTTTTTTGTTTTTTTTCGTTTTGTTTATTATATTTATCTTTTTTTTTTTTTCTTTTCTTTTTATTACATGTATTTTTTCAAATATTTAATTAATAAAGATGAAACAAGTTTGCTGCCTTTAAAAAAAAAAAAAAAAAAAAAAAAATTTATAATTAATAAATAAAGTAAATGGAAGTGCACTCTTTTCCAAGTCTAAAATAAAAAAAAAGTAGTAATAGTGATATTATTATGATTATATATGTTACTATAATGTAGATATTATTATATTATATTATATTATATTACGTATGTATGTGTATAATAGTTGATATATGAATAAATATTATAAAATATAAAATATATAAGATAATAAAGTCCTTTATTATTAAGACTAAAAAAAAAAAAAAAAAAAAGAAATTTATTTTAAAATAAAAATAGCCATGTAATAATTAACTCACTAATGATGTTGCTTTTTATATTATTAATATCACTAGGGAGATGAGAATTTGAAGAATTAGAACTATTTTTCAGTGTTATCTGTATTAATTTATATTATGTATTTAAATATAAATGGTAATTATATTTAAACTCTATGAAAGTAAAAACCAATAATAATAATAATAATAATAATAATAATAATAATAATAATAATAATAATAATAATAATAATAATAATAATAATAATAATAATAATAATAATAATAATAATAATAATAATAATAATAATAATAATAATAATAATAATAATAATAATAATAATAATAATAATAATAATAATAATAATAATAATAATAATAATAATAATAATAATAATAATAATAATAATAATAATAATAATAGTAATAATAACAACAATAATTATAATAACAATAACAACAACAACAACAATAATAATAATAATTACAACAAAAATAATAATTATAATTATAATTATAATAATTATTTTATTTTTATTAAAGTTTTTATCAATAGCTTGATTGAAAACTTTGAATTATAACTATAGAAATAATAAAATAAATATTTAAAAATATTGATTTATAGAATACATGTAGTAATGTATTTAGGTAATATTAGTTTTTTTTGTTTTTTATTTTATTTCTAAGTAATTATTGATTTTGTTATTACTACTTTTTATGTTCTTATTTCTACTTTTTTTTTTTTTTTTTTTTTTTTTTTTTTTTTTTTTTTTTTTGAAAGATAAAGATGCTATTATTATTATCTTTACTTTTTTTTTAAAAAGTAAAGAGGGAGAGTTAACAATAAAATTCATATTTAGTATGAATTATAGTGTATATAATTTTTTATTAATATATTAATTATCAATAGAAAATAAAAATAAAAAAAAAGAAAAAATTTTAATATTATATTACTATCTATCTTCCTTTTAAATTCAATATTTTAAAGTTAATAGTCAAATTAATTTCAAATAAACTAAAAAAAAAAAAAAAAAAAAAAAATCATTAAATACTTTTTTTATTAATTTTAAGTTTAAACAATTCGAAAATATTACCTTTATATATTACATATATTAAATGCCTTTTAATATATTTATATTTAATATGTTTTAATATATTGTAATATACTTTTATTAATATATTAGTATTAGTATTAAAAATTAACTTTTTTTTTTTTTTTTTAAAAAGATGGAAAATTTATTAATTGAGTTGTGCTACTTTAAAATCATTTTATTAGTTAACTATATTATTAGTATTATTTATTATTTTTAATTTATATTTTTATACAATTTTTTCTTTTTTTTTTCTTTTTTTTTTTTTTTTTTTTTTTTTTTTTTTTTTTTTTAAATATAAAGTATCTTAAAATTGTTCTCTTTTTATATAATTGAAATTAAATCAATTTTTTTATTTTATTTTATTTTATTTTTATTTATTATTGTCAAATTTTAATAAAATAGGAATAACTCAATTTAAAATTTTATTATTTTATATTATTTTTTTGTTAAAAAAAAAAAAAAAAAAAAGATTATATTTTAAATTATTAAAAATGAGAAAATGAATAACATATATCAACAACTTGATGAAATTAAAATTCTTTGGAAACAATTAAAACATTATGACACTAAAAAATTTAGTTTATCAACCCAAGAAGAAGATAATACTTTGAACAAAACAGAAGATGAAATTTTATCAGGACCTGAAGCAACAAAAAAACTTGAAGTATGAATTATAATATATATATATATATGTATTTAAAATGATTATGTAGATATATATATATATATTTATTTAAAAAATATAAATTGTAGAACCAAATATTTAATATTGAATCATTTTTTTAATTTCTATTATTTTATTTTATTTTTTATTTTTTATTTTATTTTATTTTATTATTATTTTTTTTTTTGTATAAAATAAAAATATAAAAAGAACATAAGTCAACAACTTAAAGAAATCATCGAAAATGAAAATAAATTCAAGGAAAAAATAATAAAACAAATAAAAGGAATTATTGTAAAGTATTCTACTTTTATTATTATTATTATTATTATTATTATTATTTATTCTAATTAAATATAATAAAAAATTATAAAATATAATTAATTATATTATTTATTAATTATTATTAATATTATTATTATTTTGAAATTCATCTTGTTGTACATTTCATTATTATTATTTTAAAAATGATAATAAATGATAATAATATTAGTCTTCAATAAAATATTTTTGTGAGATATTGTCCCTGGATAATGAACAATATAACGAAGCAGAAACTTTTGATAGTTCTTCATGTCTTATTGAGAAAAAAGAAAAATTACAAAAATTGGAATTAGAAATGAATCATGTAAGAGCATTTATTATATTCTTTTATTCATTTATTGATTTTATTATTAATTTTATTCTTTTATTCTTCTTATTAATTTTTTTATATTATATTATATTATATTTTTCTAATATTAATATCTTCTTTATTTTTAAATATTGAAATTATACCTTTATATATATAATATATTATAAATTTCATTTGATTTTTAAAGATGGTATCTGAAAGGAAAGCAATTATTAGAGATTTGAAAAAAGAAATGAACTCATTGTATTTAGAATTGGGTGAATTTTCATTGATTGAAGAAGATGTAAATTTAAAATTTCATTTAATATTTAAAAAAAAAAAAAAGAAAAGAAAAGAAAAATATTAATAATAATTATATATATATGTTAATAAATTTTATTATTCGATCTATTTTTTATTCATTTATAATTATTATTACTATAAATAGATTAAATTTAATGATTTATCATATAATTTTATTAATAAACTAAAAGATGATATCAAACAATTAAAAATTCAAAAGGTAATAAATATATATATTCATACATATAATATTAAATTTAAATTTAAATTTAAATTTTAAAACTTAAATATAATTAAACAATTTTTTCAATTTTGATTCTTATTATTATATTCAATTTCAAAATTAATTTCGAATTTAAATTTCAAATATAATTTTCAATTTTATTTAAATTTATTTTTAAATTTCAATTTCAATTCAATTTCAATTCAATTTAATTTCAATTTATAAAGATGAAAAATGTCAATGAATTTATATTTATAACACAAGATTATTATGTATTGAAGGAGAAATTACAATATTCAACTTTTGTTCAGGAGAACGAAAATTATTTAAAATTTAAATATATTGACGATGTGTTATCAATAAATGATATTCCTTTACAAATAAAATCATTTTTGAATCAAATAAGTCTCCTCAAACTTAAAGAAAATATATCCTATTTAAAAAATATTGAGGAATTTGAGTTAAAAGATGTAATTGAAGACATAATCAATCTTTATTTTAATTCGGATAATTCTGAACAAAAGAAAAAAGTACAAATTATTGAAATTGAAGATATTAATGAAACTAAGGATAGTAATAAAAAGGATACTACTACTACTACTACTACTACTACTACTACTACTAATAATAATAATAATAATAATAATAATAATAATAACAATAACAACAACAACAACAATAATAATAATAATATTGATGATGATGTTCAAATTATTGACAATGATGATGATGATACCATTTCTCTTAACAATATACCAAAAACTATTATATCATCCGTTATCAAATATTTAACCCAATTCAAAGAAAAATTAAATAAATCTATAAAACTTACAAATGAATTTATTCAAAATTTAAATGATGTCATTTCACTAATGACCGATAAATTAAATCAATATTATAAGAAAGTTGAAGTCTTATTAAAAAATATAAGACTTTTATATGAAGATTTAAAGATTGAAAAATCAAAACAGTTAAAATTAGAAATTGATAAATTAGAAAATATTCCTATTGTAAGTTTTTATTATTATTATTATTATTATTATTATTATTATTATTATTATTATTATTATTATTTTATTTTATTTATTTATTTATTTATTTATTTTTTTAATCATAAAAATAATAAAATAAAATAAAATTATGAATATATATTAATTTTTAATACTATTCTTATTAATTAAATAATTTTTAAATTTATAAATTAATATATATATATTATATTAATATTATTATGAATAATTATATATATATATTTAATTTTTCATTTATTGTAATTATTATTAATGTCATTAATATTATATACATATATATTGTAACATATATGTCCTTAATTAGTATGAAGAAGAGTTAAAAAATTTATCAAAAATGTGGCAAGATACACAGAAAGAAAGAGTTGATAGTGTAATTAAATAATAATAATAATTAATAAATAGACAACAGTCAAAATAAAATATTATAAATTAATTATACATATATATAGTTTCAATGTGCTTTAATTAACAACTTTTTTTTTTTTTTTTTTTTTTATTTATAGGCTTATAATAAATTAAAACAATTAATTAATAAATGTTGCTTAAGTCAAGGGGAAATCGATGAGATTAATAGTAATCTTACAAGTAAGTTTATATATTATATATTATTATTTGTATATATAATTATATAAGTAAAATATATTTATAGTCATATGTGTAATGTTTAAAAATATTAACATAAAACTATTATTATTTAATTTATTTAAAAATTTATAAATGAATAAATAATAATAATAATAATAAAAAGATTTATATCTTCCAAGTTCATTAGAATTTATTAATAATGAAATAGAAAGATTGACCAATCATTATGAAAAATATAAAGTAATTTATGAACTTATTGATGAACGCTATACATTAATTGATGTAATTATTTTAATCAAATATATTTATATGATATTATAAAAATAATAATTGTTTTTTGTAATAATAATAATAATAATAATAATAATAATAATAATAATAATAATAATAATAATAATAATAATAATAATAATAATAATAATAATAATAATAATAATATACCTACATACATACAATATAAATAATTTATTATTAATAAAATATATTATTTTATTATTATTATTATTATTATTAATTATAACTATATATATATATATAATTATAATAATAACAACAACAATGATAATAGAAAATGATAAAATTTGAAGAAACAGCGTCTGATCCAATGAGATTAAAGGGTAGTTCTTTTAGATTGATAGAAGAAGAAAAATTTCGAAAAAATTCTTTTCCAACGCTTGTTCGTTTAGAAGAAAAGTTAAAAGACTACTTGATAAATGAAGGTAAATTAAATATAATTATTAATTATAATTATTAATTTTAATTTTTTTTTTTTTTTTTTTTTTTTTTTTTTTTTTTTTTTTTTTACCTCATATTAATAAAATATTATTTTAATGCATATAAATATATACTAATTTTATTATTAATTACTATTTTTATATTAATAATAAATAGAATATTGTGATTTTTGTTATGAAGGTCAACTTTATTATGATATTTTAGAAAATGAAATTGAAAATAGAGTTTTTAATGAAGCCATGTTTCATATTAATAATCAAGTCACCTATAGACCTAAGAAGAGACCTTCCATTATCGATAAGAAAAAAATTAATCCAAATAAAAGGTTAATAATAAAAAAAAAAAAATTAAAATTAATATTTAAAATTTAAAATTTAAATCATATATTATATATACATATATATATTTATTAAAATTTGAAAAAAAAAAAAAAAAAAGAGTTATATATAGCGAATTCAATAATTAATTAAACAATTACTAACCCTCCTTTTTATTATTATTATTATTATTATTATTATTATTATTATAATTAAAAGTATTTTAATAAAAAGTCCTAATTCAGCAACCACTCAGTCTAGTAGTGATATTCCAAAAAAATCTATTAAATTTAAATCAAATACCTCTTCGTCAAATATATTGAAACCGAAATCAGATTACTCATCAGAAAATACTTTATCAAATAATACTAATATACAACGTAAAAGAAAAGCTTCCCTGTCTTCTTCACTATTACGGAAGAAACGAAAATCTACTGTCGGATTAAAACCTAACAGTAGAAAATCATTACCTAGTTCCTTAGAAGTGATGAAAAAATAATTAATAAATAAATAAATAAATAAAAAAAAAAAAAAGAGATAAAAAACTTTTTTTATCTTCATAATTTTTTATGTTCAATTTTATATATATTATATATATAAAATTAATATTATTATTAATACATATATTTATATTATTATATATATATATTTTATTAATAACACATTATTGTATTTTTATTTTTATTTAATATTCTATTCTATTCTATTATTTTATTTTATTTTTTTTGTATTTTTTCTATATATTCATAACACTTTGTTCATACATATATTTCTTTTATATATTTCTTTTTCTTTTTCTTTTTTTTTTTTTTTATATATATATATTTTGAAATTTTTAATTTTTTTATTTTTTTAATTTTTAATTTTCAATTTTCAATTTTCAATTTTTATATTTTATTATTTAATTTTATTTTATCTTTTAATTCGTTTAAAATGATTTATTTAACTATTACTATTGTTTTATTTTTTCTATTTATAAATTTTCTATTGTAAAATACTATAGATAATTAAAATGAAAAAAAAAATAAAAAAAAAAAAAATTTTTTTTTTTATTTTTTTATTTTTTCAGTAAATTAATAAAAAAATTTAATTTAAATATAAAAATTAAGTATTTTATATAATGTATGTAAATCTATTAAAAATGATGTTCCATTTAATTAATGTTTATTGTTAATAATTAATAATTAATAATTAATAATTAATTTTTTTTTTTTTTTTTTTTTTTTTTTTTTTTTATTTTACACTAATAATTTTTTTTTATTCATTTATTTATTTTCGAAATTAGATTTCAGATTTCAGATTTCAAAATTTAGAATTTAGAATTTAGAATTTAGAATTTATTAAAATTTTAAAAATTTTATTTAATAATTAATATTCAGTTTAAGTATCTTTTTTTTTTATTTTTTTTTTTATTTTTGTTTTTATTTTTATTTATTTTTTTTCTTCTTTTCCATTTAATTTTCTCTTTTATATTTATTTATAATATATATATTATATATATATATCCTTTTTTTTTTTTTTTAAATTTTATTTTATTTACTATATAATTATACCTTCTATATGCATCTACGTAATAAATATTATAATAATGCACCTGATTTTGTAAAATTAGCAAATTTATATCCTTCTTTAAAAAAATATATAAAATATAATCGCCATTCACACTCCAGAGTAGGTACTATTAATTTTAAAGATCCTAGAGCTTGTAGAGAATTAACTTACGCTTTGCTATGGTGTGATTTTAATATTCGTTTGGAAATTCCTTTGGATTCTCTTTGTCCTATCATACCTGGTCGTTTGGATTATATCCATTGGATCGAAGATTTAATCCTCAGTGATAATTCATTAAATAGTATTCATAATAACAACAAAAGCAACAACAACAACAATAATAATAATAATAATAATAATAATAATAATAATAATAATAATAATATTGTTATTAATGCTGACATCACCAAAGATAAAAAAAATAATAGTAATAATAATAAAGACGATGTAATATTCACAAATGAAAACAATACAAGTCATGATAATATTTTAGATTTTCAAATTAAAGGAATTGATATTGGAACTGGTGCTTCATGTATATACCCGTTATTAGCATGTAGGCTCCATCCTAAATGGAAAATGGAAGCTCTGGAATTAAATGAAAGAAGTTATGAATATGCAAAAGATAATATTGAAAGAAATAATTTAAAAAGTCAAATAACTATTAGAAAAGTGAAAAATGAACAACAAATACAGCAACAACAAGGCCATAGTAGTAGTAGTAGTTCCTGTAACGCTTTAGCTTTCTTGTCAAAAAAAATTAAAAAAAAAGATTCCATATTTGTATTTACAAAGGCCGCACTGAATTCCGAACCCCAAAATGATAAAGTAAATTATAATAAATTAATGTCTTTGCTTATTGCGCCGGATTATGATTTTTGTATGTGTAATCCGCCCTTTTATTCTTCAGAATCGGAAATGGAACAGTGCAAAGATTTTAAGGTAGAGGAACCCCATTCAGTATGTACAGGTTCATCTTTTGAGATGTTAACGGATGGCGGTGAAGTTCAATTCATTACTGGTATTATTAATGATAGTATTGAACAATATAAAAGAAGGAAAAAATCTGTTAAAAAATTATATAAATTATTTTTAACAACAAAAAGTTGTAATCTTTTAAAGAGACAATTAATTCTTAAAAATAATAATAATAAAGAAAGAAAAAGTTTAAAGAAAGGATTAATAGTTCGTTGGTATACTTCATTAATTGGTAAAAAAAGTAGTATGGAGCCTTTAATAAATTATTTAAAATCACAGAAATATGTTAAGGAAGTTAAAACAACAAATTTTAAACAGGGTAAAACCGTGAGATGGGCAATTGCTTGGTCATTAAAAACTATTAAATATCCTTCTCTATAATAAAATTAAAATTAAATTTTACATATATATATATTAATAAGGAAAATAATAATAATAATAGTTATATATATATATATATATATAATTATTATTTTCCTTATTTTTATTATTATTTCCTTACAGATATATATATATATATATATATGTAATTATTTTTTTAATTTTTATCATAAAATAATATTAATGTTTGTAATTAAAAATTATATAATAAATAATATATAAGTTTTTATTATATATAAAAATTTAGATTTTTATAATGGAAAATACATTATATATATTTTTTATTTTTTTATTTTTATTTTTATTTTTTTTCTAAAAATATATATATATATATACTTTTTAATATCTACATATATATATATATATATATATAAATTCTATACTTTTAAAAAAAAATTTTTTTTTAATTTGAAATTTATTTAATATTATACAATTATAAAATAAATAAATATCTAAATATCTAAATATATATTTAAATAAATAAATAATAATAATAATAAAAAAAAGATATAAAAATTATATGTAATAAAAAAGAAATTATTAAATTATTTTGAAAAGAAAAGAATTAATTAATTAATTAATTAATTCATGTATAAATAAATAAATAAGTAAAAATAAATAAATAAATAAATAAATAAATAATAATTGTTCTAAATAAATAACTTTTTTTTTTTTTTTTTTTTTTTTTTTAAAAAAAAAATAGAATTAAATATTAAGTGTTATATGTTAAAATTATTTCTATTATTATTTCTAATTCTTTGTATATTCATAAAATATACAACTAAAATAAAATAAATAGTGAAATAATATAAAAGAATAAAGTATTAATAAAAATAAATTAAATAATTATAATAATAAAAAATATAAGTAATAACTTCTTGTATAATTAATTTAATTTGTAAAATTTTTTTTTTTTTTTTTTTTTTTTTTTATTATATATATATATATATATATATATATTAGTTTCTCTTTAAACATTTTTTTTTATTCTATTTTTTTTATTCTATTTTTTTTTTTTTTTTTTGAAAAATATATATATTAATTTTTCTTTAAATACTTTTTCCTTAGTTTACTGTATTTCTTTACCTTCTTTTAAAATGAATTTCTTTTGTTTTTATTAACTTTTTCATATTTAATTGGAGTTTGTATCAGTGATGGCGGTGAGTTATTCATTACTATGACGTTATTCGGTGTTGAAGTAGCTATGCTGGCATTGTTGGTTTCATTAACAGATGTACCTAGGTTTATATTCGTTGTTGTTGAGAAGTTATTGGGATTGGTATGACTAATGATATTATTATTACCTACATACATATTCATATTCATTATTGAAGTGGTGACGACTGGTGGCGAATTTGTTGTCATGCTTTGATAGGCTATTGGTAGAGTCGGAAAGCTTGGAATTGAATTGATATACAGATTATTATTATTAGTATTATTCATGGAATTATCTAAAAATGTAGATAATTCGTTTGGAATACTCTTAAGATCAATGGTATTTGGATTGAATGTTGTAGTAGTCATCGTCGTCATCGTAGGTGCTGCAGTATTGAGAGTTGCTGTTAAAGTCGTGGGGGTGGTGCGATTGGAGGTAGTGGTATTAATGTTAGATGTGTAAGTAGAAGAATTAGTCATCACTCCTATATTACTAAGTGGTGGATACATATTCATATTCATATTCATATTCATATTCATATTAAATATATTATCGGTTGGTGTAGAATTAAATATACCCGGACATTGGGAAAGATTCGTGATAGTGGTAGTGTTAGTAGTTGTCTCATTAATTTTATTTATATCAGTGGCTGTCGTAGTTGGTTTTATATCAATTATTAAATTATTATTATTATTATTATTATTATTATTATTATTATTATTATTATTATTATTATTAGTTGTAATAGTAGTGTTATTAGTATTATTAGTATTAGTAGTAGTACTAGTAGTAATGGTAGCAGTAGAATTTTCATAATTAGTTGATGGTAATGTGATTGAATTAACATTATTCCGTGGTAAGGTGTTATTATAAGCCATTGTTTTATCCGTACTTTTACTGTTACATTCATCATTACTATTGAAGTTGCTGCTGCCACAAAGAGAAGATAATATTTGATCAGTACTTTCAATGGATTTCATAAGAAGGTCTTGATTTGAATCTAATTTTTGTAAATCAATGTTTAATTCTATGTCTGATATGTCAATGTTCATAGCTTCCTCTGTCATCTTATCTAAAATTGGATCATCCATTATTTTGGAAATAAGTGTTTGAGAATCAATACTATTTATATCTAGAATGGGAGATGTCACTTTATTATTTGAAGTTACCTCTGAATTATTATTATTATTATTATTAGTAATACCAGTAGTAGTAGTAGTAGTAGTATTTAATGTTTGATTTTTTTCCACTTCTAAGTTTTCTGTTTTAATAGATGCATTGGTATTAGTAGTAGTAACTGTAGTAGTAGTAATAGTAGAGGGAGTAGTAGAGGTAGTAGTGGTTGATTCTGTAGGCTTATGTTGAGATTGAGATTTGGATTGATTTTGAATTGGTGTTTGAGTTTGAATTGAAGTTTGAGTTTGATTTTGAGTTTGATTTTGAACTTGAATTGGAATTTGAGATTGAAGTTGAACTTTTGGAATAGATGGAATTGATTGAATTGATTGAATAGGCATGATGGGGGAAATAGATTGTGAGGATAATGGTGTAGTTATAGGTACAGGTAATGATACAGAGGATGATACAGGTACAATTAATTGAGGTGGAGATGGGGTTTGTGATTGCATTTGAACTTGAATAGGTAATGATGTTGCCTTTTGAGAAGAATGTGGAGATGGTTGTTGATATTGAGTTTGAAGTGATAATGAAGATGGAAATTGAGTAGATAATGAAGATGGTAATGAAGATGGCAGTTGAGTGGATAATGAAGAAGATAATGGTGATAATTGTGAGGTTAATTGTTCAGGTATCTGTGTTGGATATGGAGATGGCATTTGTTGTTGTAATTGAAGTGATGATAATTGTTGTTGTTGTTGTTGTTGTTGATATTGTTGATATTGAAGTTGAACTGCTTGTGATTTTTGTTGTTGTTGCTGTAATGATTGAGAATGTGGTTGCTGCTGTTGTTGATAAAGTATTTCATTATTTAAAATCATACCTGAATATTTTTTTATTATATATGTTAATTAATTAATATATATATATATATATATATATACAAGTGTTAACGTAAATTAATATAAAATATATATATATATATATATTATTTATAGTTATATTTTTATTTTTATTTTTATTTTTATTTTTATTTCTACTTTTATTTCTATTTTTATTTCTATTTTTATTTCTATTTTTATTTCTATTTTTATTTCTATTTTATTATGTTATATCAATATATGTATATATATACCTTGGTTAAATGAATAAGATAAATTATTTGTAGGATTAATATATTGAACCATTAATGGATTATTTTTATTTGCTGCTAAAGATATACAATTCATATTATTATTGTTTATTAACATATTATTATTGTTTATTATCATATTATTATTGTTTATTAACATATTATTATTATTTTTTGATGGGTTGTAATTATTTTTTGATGGAGTGGTTATATCAATTTTACTATTATCTATTAATTCTTCCTCATTATTTTGATTCGTCATTCTCAATTTTAATCGTTTTTGAATGTTGAATTTTAAATTTTTTTTCTCTTTCATATGTACTACATCTGAAAATTTTGATGAAACAGTTTTGTTGGAATCCTTTTTTAGTTCTTGTTTTAATTTTTCTAATTTCTCCTTTTTCTGAACTCTTAGTTTTATTTTATTATGAAGCGTTTGTTTATGATTTGATAAATTATACCCATTATTATTATTTAAACTTTTGAGTTCATCATATTCTAGTGAGTTTAAGTCTTCAAATTCATCAGTAAAATTAGTATTTGAATTCTTTTCAGGTATATATTTCATATAATTTAGTGAAGATGGTGACTGTTGTGTAAGACTGTATTGTTTTACACTATTTATACTATTTATGTTATTAATTGTGGTATCTTGATTTAATAATGAAACATTCTTTTTGCTATCATTATAAAAATTGTTACCCATTAAAGAATAGTTTTGGGATATCATATGTGACTGAGAAGTACTAATTCCATTATCTTTTATAATATTACTCATTAAAGTTGGATTATCATTTCCTATTGCTGGTAAATTATATATATCATGTATCTGATTATCATAAGATATTCCAACTACCATTGGGCTATTAACACTATTATATACATTTTTATTCAAATTAGTTTTATCATTTGTTTCTAATACTATTTACATTAATTTATATATATATATATATAAATATATATATATTTATTTATTATATTTACAAAAAAAAATATATATATATATATATATATAATAAAATAAAAATATAAAAATTTAATATTAATAATAATAATCATTAAATATATATATATATATACGTATATTATTATATGATTGTATTAATATTTGATATATTGTATACCATTGTTTAATTGCATATAATTATTAACTGTAGTTACATCATTAGATGTATATGATTTAGGGGTTGCTTGAAATGAAGATATCGGAGAATTTATTAACATCGTAGAAGTTGAATTCGATGGAGCAAGAAGATTATTATTCAGAGATACTCTGTTATTTCCATTATTTATATAAGTACTACTACTATTACTACTACTGCTGCTACTATTAGTATTATTAACATGACTATTATTTTTTCTATATTTAACATAATATTTATTATAACCACTGTTAGGATTACTTCCTCCTAATTTTTTTACTCTTCGATAGTATAGATTACATGAAGGATAGTATTGTCCATAACTATTTGAATTAATTAGAGTCTGAGGATATGAATTAGGAATTGAAATATTTGAAATTCCTTCTTGTGTATTGGATGATTTATAATATATATGATAGGGATGATGATTATAAACTTTATTTGATGGAAATACTGATCTTTTTTGCTTATAAAGATTATTTTCTTTTGATTTGATATGATTATGATTTTTTTTGAATATATAACGTGATGGCTTATTAACAGTAACTACTGTTGAGGATGGAAGTGATGACATGCTATTTGAATATATCATTTTATTTTCAGGTGATCCAACTTCTCCTACTCTTAAAATTGATTGTGAACTGTATGAATTACTAGTAATATGTGAACTTTTTTGATTACTATCCAGAGTTGTTGACATTTCGCTTCTAGAGCATGAACTATCTTCAACCATAAAATTCTCTTTAATTGTACTAATTTCTTTTGACTCAATAGATTTTTGATTCTCTTCATTCAATTGCTTATCTGGAACTTCTTTTTTTATATCTTTCTGATCATTATCAACTATTGGTTTTAATGCATTATTACTGATTACTGGACTCTTATTTTCTTTAATCAATGGAAGTCCATTATTTGTATTTTGTTCTTCTTTTACTATTGTATTATTGGCTTTTTTCATCTCTTTTTCCTAATATATAAAATTCATAATAATATAATATTAAATTTATATTATTTTAAAAATTTTATTTATTATGAAGTTTTTTTTTTTTTTTTTTTTTTTTTTTTTTTTTTTTTTTTTACAAATTATATATAAATATATGTATATATGTATTTTATACTAGTAATTACATTTTTCATTTCTTGTTTTTTAAGTAAAATTTTAATTTTTTTTCCTAAAAGTACTTCACTTTCATCTTCTTCTTTAAAAGATTTAATCTTTATATCTATGCTTTTATCATCATTTGTAATTTTTGAATTCACATTATTTTCATTTCTATTTATTTCTTTATTTTCGTTTATTTCTTTTTTGATTTCTTTAACGTCACCAGAATTGTTATCATGCTTTGTTTCTTCATTTAAAGACATTGTTAAATTTTCTGTTTTTATTATTGGTAAGAGATCATTTAACTTCTCTTCAAGTATTTGTGATATATTTAGTTTATTATTTTCTAATGATAAATTAAATTCTTTTTTAAATTCTTTTTCATCTATATCCATAAGAGATACTTCTTTTGTATTATTATCATTTATTGTGTTTTTATTTATAATCATTTTGGTCTTCATATTAATTTCTTTATTAATTTCAGTTAAAATTTCATTATTATTATTTTTAACATCATTATTATTATCATGAATGCCATCTCTTTTATTATTTTCACTACTAAAAATATTATTAGTAGCCATTTCATTATTTATTGTAATTGTTGAAGTATTAGTATTGGTTTTAGCAATACATTTAATAATGTTATCTCTTTTACTAATATTTGTTTCTTCATTTATTAATTCAATTTTATTTAAATTATTTAGGTTATTAGAATCAAATGAACTTGGCAGAGCAGAGTAATCAATAGAAGTATCTATTGAATTAGAAGATGAATCATTTTCTGAATATTTAAAATATTGTTTTAGATATTGAATCAATATATAATAATGAAATATTGTATTATAATTAAATATTATTAATATATTATAATTAAATATTATTAATATATTATAATTAAATATTATTAATATATTATAATTATTATTAATATTATTATTATAAATATTATTATTATAAATATTATTATTATTATAAATATTATTATTATAAATATTATTATTATTATAAATATTATTATTATAAATATTATTATTATTATAAATATTATTATTATAAATATTATTATTATTATAAATTTATTATTATAAATATTATTATTATAAATTTTATTATTATTATAAACATTATTATTATAAATATTATTAGTTATTATTAGTTACTAATAATATTTAATATTTATTATTATTATAAATATAATTATTTATTATTATTTATTATTAATATTATTTATTATTATTATTATTATTATTATTTATTATTATTATTATATTATTTTTTATTATTATTTATTATATATTTTTTTTTATTATTATTTATAATTAATATTTATTACTTTTTATTTGTTATTTTTTAATATTATATATTAATTTTTATTAATTAATATTTTTACCTTCTTTTATGCATTTTAATTTTTCTAATTTTTCTTTTTCATTTATATCTTCATTTTTAATTGAGTAATCATTCAATTGAGATATAGTGGATGGTTTATAAATATCCATGTTACAAATGTTTTCCAAAAGTTTTGTTGGTTGATTTGTTAATTCTTTTGAATCTGTGTTTAAAGATGATTCATTCTCTTTAAAATTTACATATATATTATCGTCACTATTCTTTTTAACCGATTCCATTTTATTTAATTCTAATTCAGAATAAGAAGGAATGAAAGACAAGGATGATGATGGTGTATATGGAAATTGAAAAATTTCATTTGAATTTATACTTTTTTTTATATTTATTTCTTCATTATTTAATTTTGTTGTTTCCTTAGATACCAATGAATTTGGTTTTTTCGTATTGACTAAAGGAAGTACTTGTAAATTTTCACTAGATAATATTGGAGAAGTGAGATAAATAGATTTTAGATCTATTTGATTAATCGTGGTTATTAATGATGGTTTTGTCATTGAATTATTTGTTGTAGATAAATTCGTTTCCGAAAGAGATGAATTTGATACTGACGGGGATAATTTATATAGGTCATTTTTTGATTCGATATTATTCTTAGTTGAACTTATTGTTGTTAAACTGAGAACTGGAGAAGGTGCTATAGAATATTCATTGCTATATTTTGATTTTTTTTTATCATTTGTATTATAAATTTCATTATTATTATTTTTACTATACTTATGATTGTTGTTGTTGATTTTATTGTTATTAACATTATTGCTATTATATAATTCTTTTATATTATTAGGATCAAGAATATATTTATTACTTATTAATTCATTATTTTCATTTTTATTATTAGAATCTCTTCTGTTATATAATGATGACTTAGACATTAGTATATTGGAGGATGAATTTGAAAAATTATCTTTTATAAACTCCATAATATTATAATGATTTCTTCTATTCTATATCGATAATCCAAGTAAATCTTTTTTCTACACTTATATTTTTTAATTTTCCATTAAATATATATATAAATATGTAAGTAAATGAATACATATATAATACATATATTTATTACTGTCTATAAAAAAAAAAAAAAAAAAAAAAAAAAAAAAAAAAAAAAAGATTAAAAAAAATTTTTATTACTATTACAATTTTATTTTATTATATTAATATTTCGAATGTTTAAAAAAATATTAAATTAAAAACATAAACGAAAGGTAAAAAATTAGAAAAACATATAAATAAAAAATAATAAAAATGAAACTTTATTATTAATAAAAATAATAATTAATTTTTATAATAGTTGTAATTGAAATATAACAAATATAAATAATAATAATAATAATAATAATTAATAAGATTAATATTAACCTAAGCAAATAAATTGGAAATATTTTAAAATTATATGATATTGAATTGCTCTAACAATTAATTATTAATTTATAAATTTATAAAATAAATAAATTTTATATTAAATAAGATTTATAATAATAAATTGGATAAATTATTATTTTTAATTTTTTGTTTTATGTTACTACAACTATTTTATTTTTTATATTTGAATAATAATAAATAATAATAAAATTATAATAAAAAATTTTCAACAACTAAATAATAATAATAATAATAATAATAATAATAATAATAATAATAATAATAATAATAATAATAATAATAATAATAATAATAATAATAATAATAATAATAATAATAATAATAATAATAATAATAATAATAATAATAATAATAATAATAATAATAATAATAATAATAATAATAATAATAATAATAATAATAATAGTAATAATAACAACAATAATTATAATAACAATAACAACAACAACAATAATAATAATAATTACAACAAAAATAATAATTATAATAATAATAATAATAATAATAATAATAATAATAATAATAATAATAATAATAATAATAATAATAATAATAATAATAATAATAATAATAACAATAAAATAATAACAATATAATAATAATAAAATAATAATTATAATAATAATGAATGAAATAAAAATATTCTCATTATTTCTAAATATAAATTAAAAGTCATTATTACATAGATTTTTTTAGTAATTTGAACATCATCAAAAAAATTTTTTAATTTTTTTTTGTTTTTGTTGATTATTTAAATAATTTAATTTTAAATACTTTAAAATTTACTTTGTAAATTAACTAAAATAGTAAAATATTCTCATAAAAAATTTAAATACTTTTAATGCCATCGATAAATATTAATAGTAAATAATTATTAGAATTAATACTATTAGTATTACATATATTTTTAAGATACATCTTCAATATAGATACATTTACTTTAAAATTTTTATAAGAATATTTTACTTTCTTAGTAAATTTACGAAGTTTATAAATTTAATAAAGAAGTTATTTTTGTTATTATTATTAATATTATTAATATTATTATTATTAACAAAGAAAATAAAAATATAAATCTATTTATTACACATAATTTATGTTATTTTAAAATTATTAATTCAAAATTTTACTATAAAATGTTTGATAAAAATTTTGTGGATATATTATATTTTATTATATTTTATTTAATGTAATGGTATAAATTATTAAAAATTTTACTAATTTATTTTTTTTTAAAGAAAAAATAATAAAATTAATTAATATGAAATTTCCATATGGATTATTCGTATGGCTAGTATAGAAGAGGGAATTAATAATATGATATTAATAAGAATTAAGACACTAATTAAACATTTATATTACATTTTTTTTAAAAATTCATTTTTGAATCCTAAACTACTATTTATTATTATAAAAATCACGATTTATTATTAAAAAAAATAAAAATATTTTACCTTTAGTATTTAAGAATAAATATATATAAATAAAAGTAATTAAAAAAGTATAATAATTGATCCTCTGATAAATTAATAATTTAGTATTAACTATCATGTTAGAAAATCATTTTTATTAATTTATTATCATATCATCAAAAAACTATTTTATGATTTTCTTTTTTTTTTTTTTATATTTTTTTATAATTTTCATATTTTATTCCTTGTCATAACCTATCTGAAGTTTGTTAACTAAGTCCAATTGACTATGAGTTACACAATAAAAAAAATGAATATATTTTTAATAAATAAAAAAGTATAACTGTATATAAAAATAAATAAATTAATTAAATTTATAAATAAATATATATATATAAATAAATGTATATATATAGATAAATAAATTAAAATTTATAATTTTTTAATTAATTTATAAAAAATATAATGTTTTATACACATATTTATATATATATTTTATTAAAATAAATAAAAAAAGAAAACATGAAACATTAAAATTGAAGTTTAATAATATATAGTCCCTAACTAAAATTATTAAATATTTTTGGCTTAAAATAATTAATCATTAAATTTTTTTTTCTTTCTGTATAATATCCCATTGTCATTGTAGATTAACAAATTTTAATTTTTGTCTTCAAAATTATAATTTGTATGTAATTTTATATTTTTATTTTATTATTTTTTATTTTTATATGTTTTTTAAAATATTTATTTATAACTAATCAATTACTAAAAAAAAAAAAATTAATGACAAAGTGATTAAATATTATAAAACAAAATAATAAAAAATAAAATAATAAAAAATAAAATAATAAAAAATAAAATAATAAAAAATAAAATAATAAAAAATAAAATAATAAAAAATAAAATAATAAAAAATAAAAAATAAAAAAACGAATTCCTTTATTACATATAAAAAAATTTTTTTAATAAAAAATAGAATGATAATACAAAATTAGTTAATTTGTCAATTTGTTAATTTTCGATTAATATTAATAGAAAATTTTATTATTCATTTTTTTTATAGATATAGTTATTATTTTTATATTATAAACATAATAAAAAGAGGATTTTATACTAAATATATATTTATTTATAATTTTCATAAATATAATTTAGTATTCTTAATTTTATATTGAAAATACTTCATAAATATATATAATTAATATTTAATACTTTATACCTTTATAACATAATGCTTTCAGTTTTATTAAATATATAATATACAATTTTGTTTATATTTTATATTTATTTATATTAGAATTCCATCAATGATTATCATAATTATCAAATTTAATATTATTCTAATATTTTTTTTTTTTTTTTTTAATTAATCATAATTATCAAATATATTAATATAATATTATATTTATAAAATGTATAATATATTTTTTAATTAAAAAAATATTTCAAATTTATTTAATTTACAATTAATATATTAAAATTATATTATTATATATTAAGATAAAATATAAATTTTTTATTAAAAAAATATTTTAAAATTATTTTTTTGAAATTTTTATATTTTTAAATTTTACTTTTTTATAAAAAAAAAAAATAAGAGTTTAAAAAATATATATATATATTTTTCTTTTTTTCTTTTTCAATTATGTCTTTGTGTCTTGTTAAACGATTAATTTAATACTAAATTTCGTTTTTATTTACTTTTCATTTTTATTAATTTATAAATATAATAAAAATATTTCCATTTCAATCATTAATATACTTAATGAAAATTTTCAAAAAGTTATCCATCATTTTAAAAAAATTATGAAATTCTTTAATTCTTCACATAAATTTTAGATGTAAATTGTATATTTAGAGTTATTATGATAAATAATTTTTAAAAATTTAATTTTTATGTTTTTTATTATTTATATTGTTTTGTTTTCATAATTAAATTGTAAATAGTATGTGATAAAATAGAATTTTATAATTAACAATATAAACAATTAATAGAAATAATCCAAGATGAATACCGTGAATGATATTTTAATGAACAAAGAAAATAATGATATAAAATTGAATAAAAATCATTTGGATTCAGTAAAAAACAAGCCAATAAGTACTCTTCAAAATATTTCAAGTAATTCCATAAGTGAAACAATAAATATCAATATTAAAACAATGAAAGCATCCTTAACGAAATTTGATGATAATACTTTTGAAGTGAAAAATGACTGGATTATCAGTAAAAAGGATTCAGAAAAGACTATAGTGAATAATGATGAATATCATATTGTTAAAAATAAACAAGAATCGGATTCGTTTTTGTTCAATGACAATAATGACCAATTCTGTAATTCAGAATTTATTATTAAAGAAGAATCTTTCAAAGATGAATTAACAACAACAAAAAGTGAACAATTTAATCTTTCAGATACTCTTATTAATGAAAAAACTATAAGAACAATATCAACTAAAAGAAGTGAGCAAAATACATATTCAAAAACATTTATTAATGAAGAATCATATGAAAAACCAGAAGATGACGATTCTTTAGATAGTATTGTATTTAGCCCTGTAGTTAATGAAATTATTGAAGATAATATATTATTACCATATGAAATTGAGAGTTATGAAGAAAATCATAACAATATAATAGATATTAACAATACCAACTCAAATGATAATAAAAGGTTTAATTATAATGATAACAAAAGTTTACAATTGGTAGAAAGTCAAGATAATAGTAATTTAACTATTAGTGATGATTCGGAAAGTTGTGATAATATATTTAACTATAATAGTGATATTATTTTAAGTGATGATGAAGAAATAAAAAAGCCAAAAGTAAACGATTTATATAATGAAGATATTATTATAAAAAATCTTGATGACAATATCTTTTCATTTATTAATGAGGATTCATATAATGAATATATTGATAATAGTATTGATAATTCAGAAAATTCTGATTATTCCCTTTTGGAAACCGAGTTTGTAAGTATAAATGATCAAGAGAAAATAAATATTCTTAGTTCATCTAAATCAGTAGAAACAAATGACTTAGTATTAAAAAATAATCAAATAAATAACTTTAAAGTTATCGATAAAGCGGTAGAAGAATTTAAAATTTTATCACTAGACTATCTTAAACTGAATAATATAAATAAATATAACAGTATTAATTTCCAATGTAATAACAATTTTGTTAATATAGATGATGATACTATATATAATATAGAGGGCAATAATAATAATGAAATCCAATGCATTAATGAGATAACAAAACCAAAGAAAAAGGTAACATTTAATGATAGAATTAGAATTAAAAGAATTGATAAAGTAGAAGTCCAAGAAAAAACAACAATAAAAAGCTATATTAAAAATGAACTTAAGTTTGGTTTAAAAAAGTTGAAAAATTTATTTAGTGGAAATAAAGAGAGTAATAATGATAATAAATCTGTACCCGTGGATCATCAAGAAGAATTACCAGTTATTACAATAGAATACGTAGATGATTATTTTGATAGCTATAATAGAAAAGAAATAATATATTTTAATGAAGATTGTCCTAGTATTATTATTGATTTCGTTGATGATTTTTCCGATATAACTTCTGATGACGAGGAGTATGAAGAACTTATATCAAATAAATATATTATAAAGTCTAAACAAAATATACCTAATAAAGAAAATATTAATAATAAAGAAGATTCTCAGCAGATGATTATTAAGCCTATATTAATAAATAATAATCAAAAGAATAATCAAAAAAATAACGAATATGAGAAAGAAAATAATCCAATAAATATATCCAAGCCTGGTACCCAAATTGCCAAAAAGGATAAGAGTGTACCATATAATTTACATGAAACGGTTTCACCAAAGAAAAAAAATAAGAAAACATTAACAAAAACATTTATAGAAAAATTATTGAATATGGAAAGAAATTATTATAGTCAAGTAAGAAAAGATCCATATGAAATTAAATTATATGATAATGTTCAAAAAGTTAAATTAAATAAAATTATTCAAAATTCAATGTCACATTCTGATAAAGTATATATTGAAAGATCTATGTTAAATTCAAATTCAAATTCTAATTATATTGAAAGCCAAGGATCCTTTAATGAATCCTCAAATTTAAATAAAACATATAATAATATTGAAAGCTCATCTGTTTCTAAACAAAAATCAAAATTAAAAAAGAAGTCAGAGTCTGTAAGTTATATAAAAAGTACCTATGAAATATTAAAGCATAGTTTTTCTTTAAATAATAATTCTTGTAAGCATAAATATGTTATTTGATTTATCACAATTTTTATATAAATATAATAAAAAATAATAATAATAATATATGTAAAATGATAAATAATAATAATATAATAATAAGCTAATTTTTTTATATCATATTTTAATTATAATTAAATTTTAATTAATTTGAATAAAATTAGCGCACAAGAAAAAATTGAAGAATATTAAAAAGAAATAGAATATAATAGTAATCTTATCAATTTTGATAAAATGGATTATAAACAGAAATTGATATTTTAGTCAAATATATATTCAAGATTTTCATTTGTATTAAATTAACCTATAATTTCTATGATTATATCCAAAAATGGGACCTCTTCACAAAACTTGAAAATGATACTGATACTTATTTCATAATTGCTGGCTCTAAAAATACTTTTAATCTTAATATAATCACAAAAATGAAAAATTAAATTTATCATCATATCATCATAATTTTCATTGTAATGATAATTCAAAATAATACTATGATAAAGAAGTAAAAAGTGAAAAGTGAAAAAAAAAAAAAAAAAAAAAAAAAAAAAAAAAAAGGGAATTGAAAATTTAAAAATAAGAAAATATTAATGATAGAGCTATTAAGAAGCATTTTTATCAGTAATTTTACCGATAGATAAAGAAAATCATTTGAGCAAAATAGTTACTATTATCACTGACGAATATATCTACATATGTTAAAAGCCTTTCCTATCAGTACTAATGATAATCAAAAGAAAGAAAATTTTATAATATATATTAAATATATTTTAACAAATTAATAATATTATATATAATAATATAAAATTTTTTTAATTATCGTAATTATATTGGTAAAATGTAAGGGAAATCAATTTAAAATAAATATTTAATTAGAGATATATTTAGTATATGTTTAATTTTCAAAATCAAATTTTAAAAATTTTTAAAAATTTTATTATAATTTTAATATATAATGTTTTCTATTTTGTATTTTTTTTTTTTTTTTTTTTTTTTTTTTGTTTCGTTTTGCTTTGTATGTAATATATATATATATATATATATAATTATAACATCTTTGATCTATTTTATTATTATTATTATTATTATTATTATTATTATTATTATTATTATTATTATTATTATTATTATTATTATTATTATTATTATTATTATTATTATTATAAATATGTATATATTTCACATAAATAAAATCTAAAGTTGATTATTACATTTTATTTCATAATTTTTTAAATTTTCTTTTTTTTTTTTTTAGTTTGTTATTATATATTATTTCATAATTTTTATATAATTAATTTTTTTTTATTCTATTTAAAGGAAATATGAATACAATATATATTTATAAGGGAAAATATATTTATATATATATAATATATATATATATATTTTTTTTTTTTTAAAAAAAAAAAAAAGGAATAAGATAAAAAATAATTATATAATAAAAATAAAATAATTAAATCTTATTTTACAAATTTTTAGAAATAAATATATTTAAATCTACAATAATTTATTTTTGTTTATTATTATAATAAAACATTAAAATGTATTATTCATTCATTAATATTGGTCATATTAATTCTATGTAATTTATTAACATTTAACATTAATATATCATACATATTATTGAATAATATTTAATAAAAATATATTTAACCATAAAGTTTATTTGTAGATAAATCTATAATTAAATATACACTTTTTTTAATTTATAATTAATAAAATTTTCATTAAACAATTCTATTAATTATGTTTTTTATAATTATATATATATATATTAATTTTAATTAATTATATTAAAACAATAAAAAAAAAAAAAAAAAAAAAAAAAATAAATATAAAAAATTAAAAAATATATATTTATATATTAAATCAAAAAAAAATAAAGTATATATATATATATAATAAAGAAGATAAGAAAATAAAAAAAGTAAAAATAAAATAAAATAAAATAAAATAAAATAAAATAAAATAAAATAAAATAAAATAAAATAAAATAATATATAATAAAATAAAATAAAATAAAATAAAATAAAATAAAATAAAATAAAATAAAATAAAATAAAATAAAATAAAATAAAATAAAATAAAATAAAATAAAATAAAATAAAATAAAATAAAATAAAATAAAATAAAATAAAATAAAATAAAATAAAATAAAATAAATAAAAAAATGAATAAAAATAATACCAAAAAAAAAACAAAAAATAATGAAGATGAACAAAATGCACGTTTGAGTGCTCATTCAATGGAAAATTTAAAAATGAAAGAAAAATCGGATTTAATGAGATTTGTTAATGAACAATTGCAAAATCCTATGGTATTTTATTCTTCTTATTATAGAAAACATGGTTATAATATCTTACAACGAAATTACAATAAAAAAACGATAAAGGTAAAAAAAGAAGATGATGACAGTGACAGCGATAGTAGTGATAACGATGAAAAAGACAGTAACAGCCATAATAAAAATTCTAATAATAATAATAAAAAAGGTGACGCCATAATACCACCAATAAAGGAGAATACTAATACTAATACTGTAAATTCGAATCAACAAAAAATTACTTATTCTAAACCATGTAATGAAGAGACATGTTATTTCGATTTAAAGAAAAAAGCACATGCCTTCCCAATGAAGTGGTTTGAGGCTAATAAAACGTATAATGAATATCAACAAATTCCTAGAACGACAAAAGAGTTAGATCTCAATACAGATGATGACCGTAATATTAATTTTACACTTTTTAATAGACAAAATATTAATAAAAGTAAATGGGAAAAAATGGATCGAAATATGCAAGCAAAATATTATATTTATGAAAATCCTTTACCGGATATTCAAAATTTTGTTGTAAATACCCGTAAACGTAATATGCAATATGAACGTAATATTAAAGAACAAATTCAAAAAGTATACGGTGCTGAACCTACTGTGACTGAACTCAATGAAATGATTGAAAAACAACGCATAGAATCACAAGAAGCTTCCCAAAAAGCAAATCAAAGATTAAAAGAACAATATTTATGGCAATTAGATACCCGGGTAAAATAAATATATTAGTATTTTTATTAGAAATTTTTTCCTTTTCCTTTTCATTATTATTATTATTATCATTATTATTAAAATTTATATATATTAATTTATTTTATTTTATTAATAATTTTTTATGAAATAAATATATATTAATTTTTTATTTTATTAATAATTTTTTATAAATATATATTATATATATAACAGAATAATGATTTACAACATTTACTAGAAGGTCAACATACAGCTCTTGATGCAATACGGTTAAAAGAATATCTTTTATTAAAACCTATACCTGTACGAACGAATCTAAATATAACCAATAAAGATAAAAGAAGACTTGGTAGTCTTTTATCAAGTCGTTATATTTA
>JACVTC010000131.1:515000-517500 GCA_016946835.1 Neocallimastix lanati (nom. inval.)
TAATAATTTTTTTATTTTTATTTTTATTTATCTGTCTTTTATTCATTTATATTTTATTTATTTATTCTTTTATTCATTTATCATTTATTAATTTTATTTTTTTATTAATATTTCCTTTTCATTTTAACTTTTCATTTTTTTTAAGAATATGGGTATAATAAATATATATTTTTAATTATAGACAATATTTTAAATAATTTTTTTTTTTTTAAATTTTTTTTTAAAGTTTTTTTTTTATAGGAATATGGGTATAACAAATATATATTTTTAATTATAGACAATGTTTTAAGTAAAACTCTATTTAAATTAAATAAAAAAATTTTTTTTTTTTTTTTTTTTTTTTTTTTTTTTTTTTTTTTTTGTTGTTGTTGTTGTTGTTACTGTTGTTACTGTTGTTATTATATTATTATGTTTAATCATTTTTACAAGTTAATATATAAAGAAAATATTAAAATTAATAAAGATGATCCGTAATAATAATAATAATAATAATAATAATAATAATAATAATAATAATAATAATAGTAGTAATAATAATAATAATAATAATAATAATAATAATAATAATAATAATAATAATAATAATAATAATAAAAGCATATTATCAATCTAAATTAATGTTAAAATCTTCATCTTTTTTAGGTGAACTGAAGCATCTTGATAATGTTTCATAAACTAAAAATGTGACACAAGTATTTGGTAAAAACTCTTATTATATTAGTAGACATTCCCTTATAATAGCCATTATACCCTTCACGTCTTTATATTTATTAATTATATATGATAGATTATATATATATTATATATAATGAAAGATAAATAAAAATAAACATTTATGTTTTATAAATTAGAATATCTAAAAAAAACTTTATTTTTTTACTATTAATTTTTTTTTCTTACATATAAATTTTTTTAATGGCATCTAAACAACCATGATAGAATTCATTATGTCTTTGATTCTATAATAAAGTTATCATATACATATTATTATTATTATTATTATTATTATTATTTATTATTAATGTCATAATTTAATTACAAGCATTACTAATAAAAATTGCATATTTACCTGTAAACGTGCTCTTATAACTTGATATGGATAAGTAATAAGTGTTGCCAATATTTGATGATGCTGCCATTATAATATAACTTAAAGCATCCTTTTTTGAATAAATAATAGAATAAAAATAGTTATAATTAGATATGTTGTATATACAATCTTAAAATAAATAAATAAATAAATAAAATAAAAAGTATAATAATAATAATAATAATATAATATAATAATAATAATAATAATAATAATAATAATAATAATAATAATAATAATAATAATAATAATAATAATAATAATAATAATATAATAATAATAATAATAAAATAATAATAATAATAATAATAATAATAATAATAATAATAATAATAATAATAATAATAATAATAATAATAATAATATAATAATAATAATAATAATAATAATAATAATAATAATAATAATATAATAATAATAATAATAATAATAATAATAATAATAATAATAATAATAATAATAATAATAATAATAATTACTATTATTATTATCTTATTATTATTATTATTATTATTATTATTATTATTATTATTATATTATTATTATTATTATTATATTATTATTATTATTTTATATCATAAATATATATATCTTTAAGAAAATATTTACTGGATTATTCATATGAGGATACTGATTTTTATAAAGAATTTTCATTTCTTCATATGCCATAAATTGAATTGCACCGTGGCTAGTAACAATTAATGTTGGTAGCATTCCTTTATAAAAATCCTTTCAAGCCTTCATGCTTATATATCCTTTTAGCAGCGTCTAATTGGAAATATTGTTGATTTATATTAATTTTGCAATCATAAAATATTTATATATATTATTTAATAATACAAAATTTTATAATTATAAATATAACTAAATAATTGATAAAGTTACTCATAATATTTACTCATAATATTTTTATAGGCTTCAGGATCATTTGGGTTTTGTACGCACATTCTTGTTTATTAACCAAATAGGTGTGGTACTCACTTGAGTTATTATACCTTTGTTTTTTACAAAAATATTTATGAATAATATAAGTTTTTAATTATAATTATGAATAATAATATTTATATTTTATCAATATTTAAATATTAATTTCCAACTTTATTCTTTTAATAAAAATTGTAATGTAATTACCAGCTTGAGAAGAAGCTGCCATATGTTGAAATTTTGTTAAACGATTTCCATTATTTTTTTTTCTATATTGTTCTTTCTCATTGAATAACTTAATTATATGTGTATTTAAAAATTTATTTATATTATTATAAATATAACAATATTATATATTTAATTATTATTTATTTTTTATTATATGATATTAATTTCTTTTAATTTATTATTTAAAACACAGGTCAATTGTTTATATTTATTTTTCATATATTTACAAATATATGACTAATATATAATTCTTCTACT
>JACVTC010000132.1:0-142500 GCA_016946835.1 Neocallimastix lanati (nom. inval.)
ATTTATTATTCCGATATATTTAGAGGTTATCACTACACTAGTTTATATCTATATATTATTCTTTTCAGATATATTTGAGAGTCAGTGTAACACTAGTTTATATATTCAATAATATATTTGGTTGTCATAAAATTTTAGTTTATACTAGAATTATTAAATTCAAAAAAAAAAAAAAAAATTCTGAAATTATTTCAAGTTAATATTATTTATTATTTATTTTCAAATATTCATATTAATCAATTCTATTCTGTTACTTTCAATATTAGTTAAAATGAGTTCAGGTTCTTTTCCATCAACATCAAATCCTGCAGTTCCAATTCCAACGGTTATAAACAAAAACCGCGCTATTAGCTTTTAGAGAACTCAAGAAAGAATTAAAAGACATAGAAAAACTAAGCAAAAAACATCTCGATATTAGATCTTGGGCTTCAGAATTAAAATTTTGAATCAGATTTCAACAAGTAGATGACCCAGAAACTAATTTTACGGTATGTATCTTAACTTCAACTGGTGAACCAAGAAAAGTATTTCAAAATATGGAATATGGCGAAAACTTTAGTGATAACGATGATAAAGAAAATAATCATTATCCAAGTCTAGATGAAATTATTAATGAGTTAGAAACATTTCATGGAAAAAAAGAAGATCAAAACGTCTTGCTTAAGGAACTTTGCTCCTTAAAAATTAAAAAGTATGAAAAATTTAAAGATTTTTAACATTCGCTATCGATCACTCTATTTAAAACTCGATTAAAAGAGGAAAAGAATAATTAGTGTATTGGATTAAGCAGATTCTTTGAAAAATAATACAGAAGCTTGGAAAAAGGTTTCGCTCATGGATTACATTTCTTTAAAGAAATCATTTGTAATAGCTGAAAAAATAGATAGACTGATGCCTACCTTTAACCAAGAAATAAATGAAAATTTTAGAACAAATTTCAACAATTCTTATAAATCATCAAATTTTAATAAAAACCAATCTAAAGGAAAAATATTTAATGATTCAAAAATAAAGCAAAAAGATTCAACTGTTGATAACTTAACTAAAAGAATAAAAGGTTTAACTGTTAGTACCTGTTTCTTTTGTAGTGAAGAAGGTCATTTTCAAACCGAATATCCAAAACTTAATGCTATTATCAAAAAAAAAAAAAAAAAAAAAAAAAAAAAAAAAAAAAAAATCGTCAGGAATACTTCGAAAACAAACGTTTAAATCACTAAAAAGAAGAAGAAGCACTTCCATTGTCAATAAAATAGCTTCGGTTAAATATCAACAATCTTCAGCTAATGATTACTTTCTTGAAGAAATAGAAGATCAAGAAAAAAATTATGAATTATCTGAGGATGAAATCGAAGAAGAAGACATCAATGATTTAGAAGATAATGACTTAATTCAAGATGAAAACGACTACTTGGTTGCTGCTTTTAAAAAAAAGCGTGATAACATCAGTAAAGATCATAAAGGTAATCAAGAAAAGAAAATTCACAAAAGTCTTAGAGATAATCCTCGACCAATTGTTACTCCAGTTTTGCGAAAGAAGAAAGAAAATGAATTGAAAGATAATTTAACTCCAAAACAAACATCAAGTCAGATACATCCTTCGATAATGTCACAACCCTTAATCAATCTCTAAAAGCAAAAAGAAAAAGAAATTCGAGATAAAGAACGTGCTAGTACTTCCCAATCACCTATGGAAATTACTGATATAGATTTATCTAATACTAGAAAAAAAAAAAAAAAAAAAAAAAAAGAAAAAGGAAAAGAGGTTAGTGATACAGAACTTGCATCTACTTCCACCTCTCCCATTGAAATTGTTTATATTGATGAAACTGATCATATTATTTCTAATAATGATGAAAATAGTATTCCAAATAATACATTAAATAAACTCATAAATGAGAAAATAAAAGTAAATAAACTTCCTGGGAACAAAATTGCTAGAGTTCCAAAAAAGATCCAAATGATAGTTGATCATCTACTTTACAATATTTTTAAAGACTCAAATACTACTAAATGTAATATTACCTTTGGAGAATTATTTGAAGTATCACCAAAATTCATATCTCCAGTTACAAAAGGTTTAAAGTTAGAAAAAGATTCTATTAAGATAGCTGGTGCCATTGACAATATTTGTACTACTACTATTATAATAAATAATATTGATCACACTTATAAAAGTAAAAACAAAGAACCCAAAGAAGATGATGTAGCCATGGTCGACGTTACTGTTGAAGGAGTCAAAGTAAAAGCATTGATTGATTCTTGTAGTAATTTAAATGTTATTACTAATCAATTCCTTAGAAAGTTACCTTCTGTATATGAACCTATTGGAATCAGTCGTGGAAGAATCCGACTAGCAACTATAAATGATGATTATTCAGAAGATTACTTAATCAATGTTCCTCTACAAATTAATAATTTCCATATGGTTGCTACATGTAGAGTTATAGATAAAGAAGATCCTTTCTTTGATATTTTTATTAACTTGAAAACTCAAATAGATCATAAATTGTTTATTCATCCTATTCTTTATAGTCCCTGCCAATTCAATGATAATGGATCTGTTGAAGAAATCGCTCCTATAAACAATCAATATGAAAATGAAGAAAAATTAGTCTGTTTTGTAAAAGCTATTTCTAATGAATCTATTAAGAAAGAACTTAAGAAAATGGAAGGTCCTCCTCCTCAATTTTATATTCATAACGAAAAATTTATTAATACTCTTAATAAAAAGTATCGAGATCAAATAATTAAATTTTTAGAAGATAATATAGTTATAATTGCGACCTCTTCTGAAGGAATTAACACCTTCGATCTTATCTCCACATAAAATTCACCTCAAACCTTGTGCTAGGGCAATTAAACAAAAATTTTATAAAATCTCAAAACTTAAAACAGATATTCTTAAAGAAGAACTTACCAAATTAATAAATAAAAAACTTATTGAATCATCATACTCTGAATGGTCTTCTCCTGTTGTTCTTGTTCCTAAACCAAATGGTAAATGGAGAATGTGTTTTGACTATAGAAAATTCAATGATGCTACTATAAAAGATTCATATTCTCTTCCAAATATTGATGAAATATTCGATAGTTTAGATGGTGCTATAATATTTACTACAATGGACCTTTACTCCGGATATCATCAAATACTTATGGATGAAGAAAGCGTTGAAGTTACCAGTTTTACCACAAAATTCGGAAATTATCAATTCAAAGTCATACCTTCGGACTTACTAACACTCCAGCAACTTTCCAACGTGCGATGAACAAAATTCTCTTCCCTTTCATTGGTGATTTTGTTTTCAACTTCATTGACGATGTCCTTATATATTCAAAATATTTATAAGAACACCTCGAACAAATTGCTAAAGTACTCGCTGTTTTCAAAGAACACAAACTTAAGATCAATATTTAAAAATGTTCGTTTATGCAAACAGAAGTTGAAGTCCTCGGTCACAAAGTATCTGAAAAAAGGTCTGACCCTCTTGATAACAAGATTGAATCAATTAAAAATTGGAAACCTCCTTCAAACCTCCATGAATTACGGTCTTTCCTAAGGGCGATAGTTTATTATCGAGACTTCATCGATAAATATGCTCGAATTACTGCTCCTCTCTTCAAATTGTTAAGAAAATATGTTGAATTCCTATGGAATAAAGAGCAAAATGATAGCTTTAATATACTTAAAGAAAAATTAATGAATGCACCAATATTAAAATTTTCATGCTTCGAAAAAGAATTTATTATTCGAACGGATGCATTGTATAATGGCATTAGTGGTGTCCTATTACAAAAAGATGATGAAACAATAAAAAAAAAAAAAAAAAAAAAAAAAAAAATATCCTGTACACTATATAAGAGTAGAACATTAACTAAACATGAAAGAAATTACGGAATTACAGATCTAGAAGGAACTGCTCTATTTCATTGTTTAACAAAATTTAAACCTTATATTATGGGAAATCCCATTAAAACAATAATCTATACTGACCATAAACCCTTAGTATGATTATTCAACAAGAAAGAACCAACAAGTGCTCGGCAAACCAGATGGTGTTTAGCTGTAAATCTTTTAGGTGTAGAAATTCGATATGAACCTGGCAAAAAGAATGTTGTAGCTGATGCTTTTTCTCGAATGAAAAGTATAAATGATAAGAAAATATTGGCAACAAAACTCTCTTCAAAAGTTGATGAATCTTTATTATCTAAAGTTGTAAAATAATTTATGGAAGAAAAATTTTCAACAATTGATGGAATTGAATACTTTGTAGATGGAAATGCTTATAGTAAATTAATCACTGATAATAATGAAAAGGTCAAACTTATTCTTGAAACTCATGACTTATAACATGAAAGATATAATAAAACTTACCAACTATTACGAAAAAGTTACTATTGGAACCCCATGGTAAACATATTAAAACAATTATTTCAAAATACGAACAATGTCAATTAAATAGACCCAAAGCATACCCAGAACCAACAGAAGATATTCCTACAGAAGTTGAAGTACCTTTCACACATTTAGGTTTAGATATAATTGGACCTCTAGAGAAAACATCAAACAATAATAAATATATTTTGGTAATTGTGAATTATTTTGCCAAATGGATAGAGGCCGAGACAACTGAAAATGTAACTTCAAAAGATGTAATAAAATTTTTAATTAATGTATTCTCTCGTCATAGTGTTCCTCAAACAATTACAACTGATAATGGTGTTCAATTCAATTCGGATATGACAAAAATGTTCCTAGATCTTTATGATGTGTATATGAGGTTCAGTACCACATATCGTCCAGAAACGAATGGTCTTACAGAAAACCGAAATAAAGAAATTGGAAAACTACTTAGACTTTTAGGAAATAAACAAAAAGAATGGGACAAAGTCTTACCTTCCGCTTTATGGGCTCTTCGTACAACCAAAAATTCGGTTACTAATCACTCTAGCTTTGTACTTGTTTATGAACGAGAAGACCAACAACCCTTTAACATAGCTGCTAGACCAACTAAAATTGTAAACAAATCTTTGGATGAAATCCAAGTTGAAAAATTTGTCAATCACTACTTATGGACTATGGAAGCTGCGGCCAATATCAAAAATGCAAATAAATACTGGTCTACTCGAGGAGAACAAAAGAAAAGTATGAATCAGACCAAAAGAATAAAACCTGGTGATTTAGTCTTAGTAAGCAATTTTACTCGAACCAAGTTAGAACCATACTTTGTTGGACCACTCCAAGTAATTAAGAAACAATTCAACGCAGTAACATTGGACGATCCTAAGTCGGGTATACAAATGAACCGCAATGTTCACTTGAAGAACATAATCAAGTTTAACTCAGCTTCTGTATAGCTTGAGTCTTAGCGAGGGCATCTTGTTAAGGAATGAACAAATAATGTTAATTTTATTATTTTTCATAAAAATAACAATTAAATTATTTATTTCCTTACTTGGAGAACTTTCTTATGTTCTATTACTGCCAAATTAATACTAATATTAAATTTAATATTATTAATATAAATTCTTTACAAATATCAATACTTTATTATTAAAAATAATACTATATAATTAATATCAATATTATTATCAGTATCTAGTTTTATTAATATGATTTATTCTATCAACATTTTATTATTAAAGAAAATTTTATTTTACAAATATTACTAATATAGATTATTTATTATTAATAAAAATTAATATAATTAATAATGATTTAAAAATATTTTACTTAAATCCATGATCCTTGTCATTAAAATTAGTAATACTTCCTTCCAAAATACACCCTATTTATAATACTATTAATAATAGATAATAATCTAAAATACTTTATTTAAAAATTGTACAAAATTAAATAATACTCCATTACTAATAGTTCGGTAAAAGTAATAAAATTATTTTTAAAATATATTATCACTACAATTAATAATAAATAGTTTAGAATTTAATAATATATAATAATTATTTATTATAAAAGAATAGATTATGAATTTATAATTTAAATACATTTCATGCATGTAACTCTAAAATATTCTAAAGAAATGGCTTTATTATTTCTAACGATAAAAAATATATATAAATAGATTAGAAAATTGTATTTTGAAAGAAATAATCTAGAAAGATATAATCTTTTTCCAAAAAATTAAATTATCTTTAGTTTTAAAGAATAATTTTTATTAAATAAACAAATAAATAAAATATATTAAAAAGGATATATTTTAATTTTTAATTTTTTTTATTTTAGTTTTTACTTCTATATTTATTATTAATCTGTCGAGAACTTCAACATTATGAGTTTCATTACAGTACTTTACTATATTTTATTTTTATTTTATTTTATTTTTATTAATACTTTTCTCTTTTATATTACTTTACTATTTTTTATTTTATTTTATTTAATACTTTACAATTTTATATTACACTTCACTATTTTTTTATTTTATTTTATTTTATTTTATTTTATTTTATTTTATTTTATTTTATTTTATTTTATTTTATTACATTAATACTTCATTCTTTTATATTATTTCATTATTTTTTTATTTTATTTTATTTTATTTTATTTTATTTTATTTTATTTTATTTTATTTTATTTTATTTTATTTTATTTTATTTTATTTTATTTTATTTTATTTTATTTTATTTTATTACATTAATACTTCATTCTTTTATATTATTTCATTATTTTTTTATTTTATTTCATTTTATTTTATTTTATTTTATTTTATTTTATTTTATTTATTCAATCTGTACTTATATTTATATTCTACTATTTATTTTATTTTATTTTATTTTATTTTATTTTATTTTATTACATTAATACTTCGCTCTTTTATATTATTTCATTATTTTTTTTTATTTTATTTTTATTTAATACTTTAACCTTTTATATTTTTCACTATTTTATTTTATTTTGTATTATTATTATTAATACTCTATTATTTTATTTTATTTTTTTTATTTTTTTATTTTACTTTTTTTTTATTTTATTTTATTTTTTTTAATATTTTATTCTTATATAACCTAACTATTTTTTTTATTTTATTTTTATTTAATACTTCACTCTTTTATATTATTTTTTTTTACTTTATTTTATTTTATTTTATTTTTTAATACTTTACTCTTTTATATTACATCACTATTTTATTTTATTTTTTCATACTTTACTCTTTTATATTATTTCACTATTTTATTTTATTTTTATTATTTTTATTAATACTTTATTTTTTTATATTACTTCTCTATGTTTTGTTTTATTTAATTTTTATTATTACTTTACTATTTTATATTACTTCACTATTTTTTTTATTTTACTTTATATTTATTTTTTTTTATTTTTATAAAGACTTTTCTCTTTTATATTACTTCACTATTTATTTATCTTATTTTATTTTATTTTATTTAAATTTTTTATTATTTTTTAATTTTTTTATTTTATATTATTTTATTTTTTTAATACTTCACTCTTTTATATTACTTTTCTATTTTATTTTATTTTATTTTTATTAATACTTTATTATTTTATATTACCTCACTATTTTTCTTTATTTTAGTTTATTTTTTATTAATACTTTACTCTTTTATAGTACTTCACTATTTATTTTTTATTTTATTTTATTTTTATTCAACCTTCACTCTTTTATATTACTTCGCTATTGTTAATTTTATTTTATCTTATTTTACTGTATTTTATTTTTTTTCTTACTTTTTTTTATTTTATTATATTTTTATTTATTACTTTTTATTTTATTTCATTATATTTTTATTTATTACTTTTTTTATTTTATTTTATTTTTATTTATTACTTTTTATTTTATTTCATTATATTTTTATTTATTACTTTTTATTTTATTTTATTATATTTTTATTTATTACTTTTTATTTTATTTTATTTTTTTCTGTATTTCTTAACTTTTTATTTTATTTTGTTTTTTATCTGTATTTCTTTTTATTTTATTTTATTTTGTTTTTATTAATACTTTACTCTTTTATAGTACTTCACTATTTTTTTTTTAATTTATTTAGTTTTATTTTAAATTTTTATTATTTTTTATTATTTTATTTTATTTTATTTTATTTTAAATTTTTATTATTTTTTTATTTTATTTTATTTTTTTTATACTTTACTCTTTTACATTATATCACTATTTTATTTTATTTTATTTTATTTTATTTTATTTTATTTTATTTTATTTTATTTTATTTTATTTTATTTTATTTTATTTTATTTTATTTTATTTTATTTTATTTTATTTTATTTTATTTTATTTTATTTTATTTTATTCAATCTGTACTTCATATTTATATTTCTACTATTTATTTTATTTTATTTTATTTTATTTTATTTTATTTTATTTTATTTTATTTTATTTTATTTTATTTTATTTTATTTTATTTTATTCAATCTGTACTTCATATTTATATTTCTACTATTTATTTTATTTTATTTTATTTTATTTTATTTTATTTTATTTTATTTTATTTTATTTTATTCAATCTGTACTTCATATTTATATTTCTACTATTTATTTTATTTTATTTTATTTTATTTTATTTTATTTTATTTTATTTTATTTTATTTTATTTTATTTTATTTTATTTTATTTTTTTAATACTTTACTCTTTTACATTATATCACTATTTTATTTTATTTTTATTATTTTTATTAATACTTTATTTTTTTATATTACTTCTCTATGTTTGGTTTTATTTAATTTTTATTATTACTTTATTTTTTTATATTACTTCATTATTTTATTTTATTTTTATAAATATTTTACTCTTTATATTTCTTCACTATTTTTTAATTTTATTTTACCTTATATTTCCTCATTTTTTTTTTATTTTTTATTTTTATTAATACTTTATTCTTATATTACTTCACTATTAATTTTATTTTATTTTTATTAATACTTTATTCTTATGTTGCTTAACTATTTATTTTTTTATTTTAATTTTATTAATATTTTATTCTTATATTACTTTACTATTTTTTTTATTTTAATTTTTTAATACATTACTATTATTTATTGCTTCACTTTTTTTTTTTATTTTTATTAATACATTACTCATATTTATTGCTTCACTATTTTTATTTTATTTTTTATTTTATTTTTTATTAATACTTTACTCTTTTATATTACTTCATTATTTCCTTATTTTATTTTATTATTTTATTACTTTTTTTTTATTTTTTCTTTATATTTCCTTAATATTTTTTTCATTTTATTTTAATTATTTATTATCTTTTTAATTAATGCTTTACTCCTTTTATATTTTCTCACTATTTATTTTATATTATTTTATTTTTTTTAATACTTCACTCTTTTATATTACTTTTCTATTTTATTTTATTTTTATTAATACTTTATTATTTTATATTACCTCACTATTTTTCTTTATTTTAGTTTATTTTTTATTAATACTTTACTCTTTTATATTTACTATTTTTTTTTATTTTATTTTATCTTATTTTATTTATTTTTTTAATACTTTATTCTTTTATATTACTTCACTATTTCTTTATTTTATTTTATATTACTTCACTATTTTTTATTTTATTTTTTTAATAATACTTTACTCTTATGTTGCTTAACTATTTATTTTTTATTTTAATTTTATTTATATTTTATTCTTATATTTACTTTTTCTTTATTTTATTTTATATTACTTCACTATTTCTTTATTTTATTTTATATTACTTCACTATTTCTTTTTTTTATTTTATATTACTTCACTATTTCTTTTTTTTATTTTATATTACTTCACTATTTCTTTATTTTATTTTATATTCACTATTTCTTTATTTTGTTTTATTTTTTTATTATTTTTTATTTTATTTTATTGTATATTACCTCATTATTTTTTTTATTTTATTTTTATTAAAACTTTACTCTTTTATATTAACTCACTATTTTTTTTTATTTTATTTTATTTTTATTAATACTTTACCCTTTTATTATTACCTCACTATTTTTTTTATTTTATTTTATTTTTATTAACACTTTACTCTTTTATATTATTCCCTATTTTATTATTTTATTTTATTTTATTCAATATGTTCTTTTTATTAATACTTTATTATTTTATTTTATTTTATTCCATCTGTATTTCATATTCTGCTATTTATTTTATTTTATTTACTTTTAATTTTTACTTTTTATTAATTGTTTTTAGACATGGAAGAGAATACACTTCCATAAATTTATTAATTTTATTATAAAAAAGTACATGTTGGTAAAAAGTACATTTGAAATTAAAAATAAAAATTTAAAAAAATAAAAAATAAAATAGATCAAAAAATACTATGTATTTCGGTAGATGTACTATACAGGAATTCTCCCTTCCTTACGAATAAAATAAAAAAAAAAAAAAAAAAAAAAATAATAATAATAAAACCTAGAAGTAACATCTTTAAAATAAATAGAGCGGTGTCCACTAAACGCTCCCCGGATTTATCATTCATTGAACTAGTAATTCGGGATTAATCCTTCCTAGAAATAGATGATAATCTTTTATTATTATGACTACTTTATATTCATATTTTACAATTTATTTTATTTTATTATATTTTTATTTTATTTTATTTTTTATAATAATTTTTATTTATTTTTTATATTTTTATATTTTACATTTTCAGTAATACATTATATAATTATATTTAAATAATTATTTTTTAAGTATATATTTTATATTTTTTAATTTCCCATCCAAAATTTGGATATTTACTCTATCCGAGATTTTTATAAATTTCACTTTTATGATAATCTAAATAATAAATGCATTTATTAATTTCTTATTATTTTTGTTAAATACATTTGAACTTGTAGCATAATTTTCATCTTCATATTTATATTTGAAATTATCATTTCATATTTAAAAATTAAATGGTATTCTGAATCAATATCCAAAGATAGTTCCATTCTTTTACCAATACACACATTTTTACCATTTATTAAATACATTAATGATGTTTTTGTGGTTGATTCAAATGACTTTGTATAACATTGCGATTTCTTTTTATTTTATAATTCAATTTCTGATATATTCTAATAATTTTTCAACTCCTTAATAATATTTATATCCAAAAAATTTATTTCATAAAGTATATTTGTAATGAGTGACGTTATTAATAGATTTTGATATAGCTGGGCCATTGTTATTATAAACAGGAATTACCGGGTCGGTGTTATTGTAATTTGAAATTGAATAAATCTAAATAATATCATTGGTTATTTCGTCCATAATAGCAATATTATTTTCATCTTTATAGTAAACTTTAACGTTCTAATATATTATCAAAATTAATAAAATAATTAGCGATATATTTTTATTTAAAATAAAAAATAATTAGAAATGTTTTATTTAAATTTATTTTATTTCCTTTAATTGTATAGGTATTTAATATTCAATTTTTTAAAAAATAAAATTTCATATCTACCTATTCGTTTACAGGTCTCTCTACATATTTAACATTGGTTCAATTGGAATTTACAGATACAATAATATCTGAATCTTTTAATATCATTGAAACTGTAAACTCTAAAGAAATATTTAATTTTTTTTTTATTTTCCTACATACTATTTATAATAAAATATTTATTTTTTTTTTATTTTTAAATTAATATCCATCATTAGAATTAATACATAATTATATTATTTCAAAGTCTTCATTGTTACCTTTATTTATTTTTGGAAATTTTATAAATTCATTAGAATCAGTATCGGCATATAAATCAATTTAAATATCTAATTATTTTAATTAATTCAAATTCTGATTACTATCATAACAGGATATTATATATTTAAAATTTTTAACTTTTTTTTTTAAATCCAATAAGAAACATAATCTTGTTTTTCATAATTAAGCTAATTTATAAAATCTGCATCGTCAATAGGGTAATTAGGATTTAAATTATAATTAAAATAGTAATAAATTAAATAAATAAATTATAAATTTAATCAAATATAATATTTAAAAAATGAATATTAAAACTATTTCATTATTTTTATAATGAATCTTTATTATTTATATTAGAAAATATCATATAATAAAGATGTGAAATAATAAATGAACTTAAATATTAACTCTAATTCATTGATAAAATCTATAAAACAAACATAATATAAATAAAATATATTAATTTATTTATTTATTTATTTATTTATTTATTTATTTATTTTAAATTTTAAATATAATTTAATATTTTATTTATTAATAGTTATTTATATATACTAATTAAGAAAATTCAAATTATTAATCATTCACAAAGATTTCAAGTAATTCTAAACTAAACTATTTATATAATTATTTTCAATTAATTATTTATATTTTCTTTTTTTTTAATAAAATATATTCTTGAAAATATTATAAAATATAATATTAAATATTTACTCTTTTAAAATATAACAGATTTTTATGTTTAAATATTTCAACATATTAATTATGAACCCTTATAACTCTTCAGCTATAAGACATAAATACATCACTTCACATGGATAAATTTCTTCTCTTCTCAACTCATTCTCTTTCTTTCGGTTATTTTTATTCCTTAAGACTTATAGAGAAAAGGGCATTACACATTTATTTTCATTAATATGTAATTCCATTAGAGTCTGACATACTGCAATATTTTTCAATAATCTCAGTTATAATATCATTATATACAACATTACATCCTTTACAACTATTCACTGCACTACATTTATTAATCCCGAATGGAATATCATTAAAAATATTTTTGTCAATGTTTATTATACTACCTAATGCGTATCTAACATTCGCTGCATCAACACCTATTATTAAATTTTTGTGTTAAGGATTGAAACCTGGATTGATAATCATTGATGGAATACAACGTTTCTTTAAATTTTTTAATTTATTATATATACTAATAATATAATTTTCTGATAATTTTTTATAGTATGAATCTAATATTGCATTATTCCCTCTAAAGAATTTTTTTCCTCCTTTTCTTCATTTATATTTTCTGCTTCTCTTTTTTTTTAAATTTTAGATTTGGATATAATAAATCACAATCTAATTGTATTATTACCACAAAATGAAACACCATTCCAAGTTGGTCATAAGAATTTATCATATTCTTCAATGGTTTCTGCATATACCATATTTCCTTTATAATCAATCTATATTGCTTCATAAATTTTTATGACCTCTTCTAAATTATAAAGGCAAAATTCTTTAGTTTTATAAGTAATTCTAACAAATAGAATAAAAGTTAGCAATGCAATTGACTTCATTGAATTATTTTATATTATTATATTTTATATCTGAAAATATATTTATAATTTAACAATTTATTATTTATAATTTGATATTTAATTTATGATTAAATTATCAAACTATACTTGTTACTATAAAAGTATAAAATAAAGTAAAAATAGATATTACCAATAATTTTTTAACAGTATATTTATTTTATGTAATGTTAGTAAACCAGCAATATGAATTATTAAATATTAGCAAATTATAATATTTTCTTACTCTATTAAATATTTCTTAAAAAGTAAAACCTTTTAAAAATACCAAGTATTATTTACGAAATAAATTCATTATAATTTATATTAATATAATTCATTTCTTTATTTAAATAGTGTAATATCTATAACTATTAAAAATAGGATTTAATGTATTTTTAAGTATTTGGAAAATGCAATCTTCAGCATACATATCATTTTTATCATAAGGATCTTTTTCCCATATATAATATGTTATTTTATTATACATCAATTTTAAATAGGTATTAATTTCTAATAAAAATTCTATTAAATGTTTATTGTATCTATTATGTAGTAATGAAATGATACAAGTTAACCGAATTATGAAATATTCCATTTCATTAGTAGTATCAAATAAAATATTGGATGATCCAATAAATATTTTTAATTTAAAATTTTATAATTCATTGTTATTTAATAAATAATTATTAATAGTATCTAACTTAATTAAATAATCATTATAAACATCTTTATCTCTATCACTATAAAAATCTAAAAGATGATATTTATTTAAAGTATTATAATTTTAAGTTCGTTTAATTGAATAAATTCTCTACTTAATTTATAAATCAGTTTATTATTTTCGACATTTCGCCATAATAACCGTATATATTCTTTGTTTTTATTTTCATTTTTATTTATTACTTTATAATTAAATTTATCATTATAATTAAAGTTGTATCTATCAAAAATATTAAGACGCGGAGAATTATTATGTTTTAATTCAAGAAAAGATTTAATACCTATATCAGTTAATACGACAGTAATAAAATTTTCTGAAAATTTATCTTTACAATTTACATATAAAGTATTTGGTTTAAAAAATTTATTTTTATATTTTTGTATAATATCAAAAGGAAAAAATAATGGAATGCTAATATGTTCACAATTATAATAATAATCATTGTAGTAATGATTATTATTATAATTGTGAACATACTATCAGAAAAATTTTCAGATAAATAGTTTAATAATTTTACACTACGACAATAGTTTTTAATGAATATACGTCTAAGTGCAATAACAGCCTATTTGGATTTAGATAGTTTTTCTAAAATAATAATAATTATTATCTTCATTTAAAAATTCTGATATTTCAAATTTAACTGAAAGATCTAAAAATTTTGTACGAAATAAATTATATAATTCAACATTCATATTATTATATTTATATAAATATAATAAAGTCGTTTTAAAATCTAAATATTTTAGTAGTAATCTTAAATTTTCATAATTATCTTCATTTAGAAATTTATCTATTAAAAAATTATTAATAATAAGTAACTCAAATATAATTTCAGAATTACTATTATTATATGCTAATATAATAAAATTATTTTTCATCAGTTTATGATTATCACAAAAATTAATAAATTTAATTATATATACTTAATAATATCTATTCTAAAATACTGACTAGCTTATAAATTTATTTATATTACACATTCATAATATTTTATATTATTATAGGTAAATAAAGTTTCATATAAATAGATTCCTTTTCTAGCTATTTCTAATAAACATTCAAAATTACATGTTGAAACTAATTCTTTATAAAATAAATTTGTATTCTCTTCCAGTTTATTCTTTATAAAAATAATTCTTTAAAAAATTAATTTGTATTCTTCTCCAGTTTAATAATAATAAAAATGAAAGTTTATTACAAGAAAAATAAAATCTATCTATTAAATTAAATATTAATATATGTGTAGAAATACTATTAATAAAACGATTTATTATTATTATTATTATCATTAGGATTTCAAAATAAATTTAATTAATATAAGTACATATGAAATTATTAAAATATCTAATATTTAATGTGTTTATCTCTTTTTCTTATTGTTGATATCAAAATCATCAACTTGAAGAAATATCTTTACTTTGTATATTATTATTAAATCATCAATTAAAAAACACAAAGAAATTAGTGATTTTTGCTTTGGCATTAGTAGATATAATCCTAATGTTATGGATAATCCTTATAGTAAAAATGCAAAAGTAAACAGTCCAATTTACGATATTAATGGTATTGATATTAATAATAGGATTTATGTAACAGAAAGAGATATATTTCCTACTCTTAGAAATGAAGAACTTGGGCGAACATATTTTATTCTAGAAATTACGTATCAAGAATTATACAACCTAGCTATAGAAACTGTAAATAAATATATTTTCATTTAATTTTTGATGGTGATGATCAAGAAGCAGTTTGTAATTTTGACGTATTAACTAATCCCATTGAAGAAATTAGTAGAAGAGGACAAAAATTTCTTAGAAATTTTGATGTGGCTTAACAATTAACGAAATATGACACTCCAAAACCCGTAGGTTTATTTGAAGGTATCATAGAAAAAATATTTATGTTCGATGGAAAAAAAAAAAAAAAAAATGAAAATATATGTAAAACTTTATGTTATGTGAATGACATTGAAAGTTCAGCTATTGAAGATACGGAAGATACAACTCCAGGTAATTCTATAAAACAAATTAAATTTACAGTTAATCAATCAACCTCTATATTCGAGGGTATAGACTCAATAGCTCCAAATGCACATGATAAAAAAGTAAGAATTCCAATTAAAGGTAATCAGGAAGAATTAGAAATGAATAAAGCATTAATTTTAAAATCTAAAGAAGATCAAAAATCTGAATGTAATAAAGATCACAAAATAAAAATTATATTACCTCAATACTTCAAATATGATAAAGACCAAAAATAATATTTTAGTAAAAATAAAATTATTATAGTAAAATCTGAAGAAAATTATCATCTTATAATTTCAGATGAAACTCACGAGAAATTTGATTACAAATATTATATTGAAAAGGATTCAACTATAAATGAATATCAAAAGAAATTTCCATATGAACCTAAATCATTAACGTTCGATGAATAACATGTATATGTTAAAGAATCTTGTACAAATGAAACTTCTGATAGAGGTATTGGAATTTTACCTTTAAGTGGATTAAAAATTCAAAGTAAAGATAAAGTAATGTATAAATCAAATGAATATATTAAAAAAGAATATAATTTATTGAATTTTTAATGAAATAAAGTATTTCAAGTGAATTTACCGATAAATATAAATATATGTCTTTTGACAATATGTTACAATTTATTATTAATTCACAATATAATAGTGTTTCTTAAACAGGTTGAATGAAAAATCAGTTAGAAAAATAGTAATTGCAAAATATTGATCCCCGTTTATAATATATATAAAAATGTATCCAGTACTAATAATTCTCCAGTTGTTATTGGATTAACAGGACAATATGGTTATCAATTTGCTGAATCATTTAAAACATATAGTAATGTCAAAATAAAATATATGAAATAAAAAATAAAGGAAATTTTAATAATGAACTTCGTAATGAAAGTGTTGCATCAATTTGTTCAATATCTTCAATAAGATTAAGAAAAAGAATGGAGACAAGTTGTAGATATAATTCTTTAAATATAAAATATAGTCATGATCCTGATACATCTTTATTAGATTTTTTAAAAGTATTTAAAGTAAAAGAAATCAATGAAAATATTCTATCGAAATATAGTAATATAAATATGGCTGATATTGACGATATTAATAGTTTACATAGAAATTCAGAAACAATTGAAGATGTATGGAAAGAATTAACAGAAGATTATATTAATAGGTTTGATGAATTTTCAGAAAATTAAAGTTTGCAATTTTTAATTAATTTTAATAATACTATAAATGGATATACACAAGGATTGGCGGCTAATGGATATTTAAATAAAAAAACTATAGATTTAATGTTAATAAAAATTCAATAAAGATATTAGAATCCTAATTTTATAAAATTAAAAATATTTACGAAAATAAATTCTGATATATTGTTGATGATAGTAGTTATGAATTGATTAATATATATATAAATAATAATATTTAAACATCATAATATAATTAAAAATTATATTACGATATAAAAAATAAAACTGGTTATTAATAAAATATAATTATTATTTTTTAAAAACTTTATATTTTTAAAAACGTTTTTATAAATCATAATAGATATATTAAATTAAATTAAAAATAAAATAACCAAATTTCTATTATTATTATTATTATATATATAAATATATTATATATAAAAAATGAATTTTTTTAACGTTATATTTTTTAACATTATCATTGCTTTCTCTTATGATAATATTTTTAAAGTATAAAAAAGAAATGTCAATTTAGATGGAAATGCTTTAATAAATTCTAAAAGTAAATAATGTATTAAAGAACAAGAAAACTCGGAATATAAAAATTGTATTAGTGAACTTATTATAAGTAATTACAAAAATGTATGCTCTAAAATAAACAGTGATAAATGTCAAAAATTTTACAATAATCCATTAGAATTCTATCCTTCTGTAAAGAAAATTCTAAATTTGTTGAGATGTTTCAACCATCTTTAATAAAATCTTTGAAATTATCTTATCGAATGTCATGTCAAACGGATGAAAATGGAAATTTATATCCTTTTGCTTTGTCTGCAATTAGACGAGATAGTAATTCTCATATTTTAAATGATACATGTAAGTTTAAACTTTGTACTTAATTAGCTATTACCTTATATAAAAATTATGACTTGGACCAAATGGCTGCCAATGAAAGTTTATCAACTACTACTGGAAATTGTTATCACGATGAATTAATCATAGATAAAAAATTACTTTCTTAGTCAGAATCAGAAAAATGTCAATTACATCATTTTTCAAGTACTGTTATTAAAAGTAATAATACTTTATTAATTTCTTTAGATTTACCTTTTAGTAGTACTTTCTCTTTAAATAATATATATTATTTTAATAAATCAGAATTAATAAATTTAAAAATAATATAATTAGTTTAACAAATAAAGTAATATCAATTATATTTTAAAAAAAAAAAAAAAATTGATATAATTAAATAATTTTTAAATGCTCTAATATTTTAATGAAATAATTTTTGTATAATATTGGTTTTTATTTAATTCATTTGAACCATGAATTAAATAATTCATTTTTGGAAATTTTTATTATTTAAATTTTAATTATAAATTAAATTTATATTTTATAATTTTAATAAAGTAATTTCAGATTTAAATTGTTTATTTTCACAATATGATATTATTTTATAACTTAAAATTTAATTATTTAATATATATATAATTAATATAAAAGAATAAATAAATATATATAAATGAATGATAAGCTATTACATTACTGTCCTAAAAAGAAAAAAAAAAAAAATAATTAAATAATATTAAAAATTCTAAAATGAGTTTAACAAAAAATTAACTTTTCAAATATTTTATTATTATTATTTACTTCTCTAAAAAAAGTTTAATTATTAGAGAAGAAGAATAGGTTGAATCAAGTTTAATTTTAAAATATCTGAACCCTAATCAATTGATAAATAATATCCTCATATAAATATATAGAAATTAAAACGTCGAGAAATATTATTATTATTAATAAAAATAAAATTGATTAAATATTAAATTAATGTAATTTTTATTTTTTTTTATTGAGAAAAAAAATTTTCATTAAAATTATTTTATTTTAAAATCTATAACCTATACTAAATAACAATTAACTAAGTTTTTAAATTATTTAAAATAATACTAAAATATATTTATTTATTTTATAAAAATTAAAATTTTTTAATTTAAAAATTATATACTATATAACTTTTCCTATACAAATAATATCTAAATTTAACTATAAAAAAATAATTTAGACACACATAATGAGTATCCATTTCCTATTATGGCAATAATACATATAACTATTAAGTATGATATACTGGCATACTAGTACATCATCGTCCCTCTACGCGTCGTTACATATCTACCTGGTGCGGTATTCCCTAGCATTTCCATATATATCTCCATTAACTACAAGTATCGAGATATGAACTACTCACCACTCCAATGGGTATAATCATTGGCGTGAGGACATAATATTGTGGATCGTGTATTTCACTATCGAGCATTTCGCAATGTGGCTTATTATATTTTTAAAATAAAGCCATACATTTCTAAGATATTTTTTACAACCATAAATAAATATATAAATAACTATTATTTTAAAAGAAATAAAAATATATTCTATTAAAAAAGAATTATTAAAAAATAATTTTTTATAAAATATTATTTTTAAAATTGAATATTAATAAATTATATATACAAAAAAAGAGTATTTATTATTTATTTAATTATTATTAATTTAATTATCAAAAATACAAGCCTCATACAAATATACGCCACATTACGAAATACATGATTACGAAATTCTCTAGATTAATAACATTATTAAGGTTACCTAATCTAGAGTAGTATCTCAGGGATTGGGTTCAATGTGCTACCAACAATATTTAATTATATTATCGCTTTTTTCTTTTAGCTTAGGAAGAGAATACATTCCCAGTGCTTTATTAAAAAGATTAAAATGTTTTTATGTATATACATTTAATAAAAAAAATACATTATATATTAAAAAAAAAAAAAAAATTAAATTAAATATATTTAAAAGATTAAGCAAAATAAAAATAATAAAAATTTAAAAAGCAAATTTTAATTAATCATATAAAAATTTTATGTAATAAAGTTCAAATATTTAAAAATTTCGATATGATGTATACTATTTGAACTAAAAATTATCACCAGTTAAATCTAAAATAATAAACCAAAGAATTAACATATTTAAAATATATAGTATTGTATCCATTAAACTATTCATGAATCATAGCTAAGGATTCAATGTTCGGAACTGTGCTGTTAGTAAATATGTACCGAATTATATTATTGCATAATAATACTTTTGTTCATATAAAAAATCAAATATATTTTATTCTATATTTGATTATTTTTAGATAGATAAATTAATAAAAAAAAAAAAAAATAAAAAAATTTTAAAATATAAAAATAAAAATAATAGTTAAAAATTAAAAGAAATATATATATATATTTACTGATGATTATAATTATAAAATATACATTTTGTATTATTTTACTTTTATTTATTTTTTTATTATTTTTAAAGAGTTAATAAATCTATATTTTTTAAATTTTTTTAAAAAAATATTAATAAAATGATATTAAAGAATTTTAATATTAAATATAAACTTTAAATAGGTTGTTTTTATATTATTCAAAAAATATCCATTTCATTATATTTTTATTCTATTTTTATTTTTTATTATTTTTATTTATTTTATCATTTAATTATTTTTCTTTGTTATTTAGAAAATAATAAAATATTAATTATTAGCATTATATTTAATTTTATATATTATTACATTTTATTTAAAGTATTATTTTATATATTTTGATGAAATATAAAAAAGTAATATAATTTAAAATCAAATAAAGTAATAAATAAATATAAAATTAATAATAATAATATTATTAATATAAAGTATTATCATTAAACAACTACTATTATATTAATATATAATATATTACTTATTAGTATAATTTATAAAATATAAAAATATTTTATATATTTTTGTACGTAAAATTTTATGAATATTAAATTTTCATATTTATTTTTTTTTGCAAAGTAATATTCACTCTTCATCTTGCCATCCATCCTCATAATATTCAAGAATATTATTACTTAATTCGTTTTTAACAGCCTTCATAACTAAATCATTAGCGAATATATAAAGAGAATACCAATCCTTATCACCACGGTCTAGACCATTAACTCCGACAATAGAGCTATATGTGATTTTTTCATCTTCTGGTAAAAAGATATAGTTAGTTGGAACATCAGTTTCTTTAAATTCTTCAAGTTGATTATCACTTAATAAGTTAAGAGTTTTATCTATAACAGCTTTTACTTCATTAGATAAATCAATAGTAGCTAATTTATCCAAAAAGCATTCATCGTTACAAGCAAATCCGACACGATCTTTAAAATTTTCAAAATAGCTAGGATACTTTTCCTTAAGATACTTTAGGGTTTCCTTATTTTTTTCAGTAGGATCAACTTTTACAAAAACAAAATAAGGAATTAAATGTTCATTTCTTTCATCATCAATTGGTGACATTGAAGTTGGTAAAGAGACTTCAGTTGAAGAAGTAGTAGTACCAGCAGGAGTAGTAGTAGTAGTAGTGGTAGTAGTAGTAGTAGTAGTGGTGGTAGTAGTAGTAGTAGTAGTGGTAGTAGTAGTAGTAGTAGTGGTGGTGGTGGTAGTAGTAGTAGCAGGGGTAGTAATTGGAGTTAAAACTGTGGTCAAATCAATAGTACCTGTAACTTCATCCTTTTCAGTAACAATTACTGTATTAATTTCAATATCTGAATCAATATCAGAATCAGAATTGGAATCAATATTTAAAGGATTGACGCCTTCTATTTCAGAATTTTCATTATTTTCATTATTAATAATAGAATCTAAATTACCTTTAGAATTTTTGTTATCATGGGATACTACAATACATTTTCTAGAATTGACACAAGATAATAAATATACAAATATTATGAATATTGCTAAAACATTATACTTTTTTAACATTTTTAAAACAAATTTTCAATTTTTTATTAGATGGAGTAATTAGTATATCAATAAAATATTAAAATTAAGGAATTTTTTTTATTCTTATGTATTACCCTTTTTTTTTTATTTTTATTTTTTAATTTTTTTTATTTAGTATTTTATTTATTATTTTATTTTTTATTTTATTTTACTTTTTACTTTATTTTATTTTATTTACCAAATTTGCTTGGAATTTATTTTAAACTTACTAAAGAAAAAAAAAAAAAAAAATGAAAACAAAATTATTATTAATTATCAATTTTTAGTATATATATATAAATAAATTAGATTATTTTAATTTATATAATATATTTATTCATTTATTACTATGGCACTATATTATAATATACATATATAATATATATATAAATTAAGTTTTTTTTTAAAAAAATATATTAAAAATTAATTAAATAAGAAAACAACAAAATAATAAAAAAAAAAAATTAATCTACATTAATATAAACCTTATTTTATATTTTAGTTTAATTAATATTAAATGTAATATTTTCTGTATGTTGACCCCTGTAAAATACTTTTTTATATTAAATCAATTACAAACTTACAAATATTTTTTGAAATTATTTTTTTTGAATATATTTACTAAAAAAAACATGGGCAAAAATTCGATTTATTTTGTAAAAGTTATATAATTTCTAATTCAAAAACAATTTTTAGCTACTTAGTAAATTAATAAAAATCAAGTATTTTAAGTAGAGTAAAATTATAAAATCATTCAAAATATGTAGAATTAAATTTAAAATTTTATTAATTATTATTATTATTTTTTTTCTAATAAATAATTGTAAAATTTTTATTTTTATTTTTATTTTTAATTTTTTGTTTATTTTAATCCACTTTATCTATAAATTTTTCCTAATTATTTTGTTCTTTATAATTTTTCATTTAGTTAATAAAATTGATAGCAATATAATAATATATATTAAAATATATATTATATAAGTAATAAAAAATTCAAATTTTAATCTTAATAATTCTTTTAATTATTAAAAATTTAGAATATTTAATATTGATTATTTAAATATTTAAATATTAAATTAATAATTATTTTTATATTTTAATCTCTGGATTTCATATACGTCAAAATTTAATTTTAAATATTTTTTTATTATTTATTATATTTTTTTTAAAAAAAAAAAAATATAATATCAATCATATCAAATAAAATTTGAATTATAAAATTATTGAAATAAATTAAAACATACGATAATTAAATTTTAGATTCTTTTTAAAAAAGACTTTTTGTTTGTGTCCATATCCATATATGTATATAGAAAATAAATAATTGATCTAATAATTAATTTATTATTAAATAAATTAATTATTTTTTATTTTGTTACACAATTAATTTTGTAATTACTTTTATAATTTGTTTAAAAAGAAAATAAATTAATTTATAATGAAAATTTAAATTATGTATATAATTAATGAAATCCACTTTATAAATAAAAAATGTAATGTAATCCACTCTTTAAATTTTTATATTAAAATTATTTTCTCAATTTATATATTTTCTTTATTTATATAAATATTAATTAATAAATATAATAAAAGCGTTTTATAGAATAGAGTAGGAAATGAATTGTTTAAAGAATTAATTAATAGTATTAATTTTAAACCATTGATACAGAAATAAACGCATTCAGTTCAAATAATAATTTTGTTATAGATAATTCCAATTTTGAAAACGATAAAAAATGTAAAGTCTATGAAAATCATATAATTCCTGAAAATTTTAAAATAGGAAAGTAAAATTTTCAGCAAGTTTCAAAACATTCTTAACAAATATAGTAGACTTTTTAATAAATAATGTTTATGATAATAATAATAATAAATTAGATATACATACTGTAGAGCAATACACTAAATCATATAAAAATCTTACAAGTTATATTTTTAGAATAAACTTGATTAAAAACAATAATGAAAATTTACTTGAAAGTGATTTTAATTATAATTCATTAATAAGAAACAATAACATTAATGAAACTTATAAATTAACTAAAATATAATATATTTCTAATATTTCCAATCTTTCTTTGAGTTTTTCTTGTTAATTAAGTGAAAATTTAATATATTTATCTATTACATTGATAAATTTATCAATTAAAAATTCAATTTCTTTTACTGGAGTCTACATTATTTTGGCATTTTCTAATTAATAACCCAAAAGTACATATGCTTATCAATTTTTAATAGTGACATGTCAATAATACATTTCATTAATATAAATGCAATTTTATATATTTTTTATCAGATAATTCATCATTTTCTATTATTCTTGTTAGAAATTTGGAAAAATTTATGTATCCTTCTATCATTATAGAAGTATCAAATAGAGTACTATCTTCGTTTGTCAAATTGGTTTTTTCTTGGATTTCATTTTCATAATCCTTTAATGAAAACAATTTTGAATTACCAGGAATATTAATATATTTTTTAAAATATTTTAAAAACTTTTATAAGTAAGGTGATAAACCTTGAAACTCCAAGTATTTTTTGGAAAATTATAATTGAATAATAAAGCCAAATCTTTTATAAAGTTTTTTTTTTCTTTTAATTTCGTATTTATTTAGGATTTTTTCAGTTATTTCTTTATTTTTAATATACGATTTAAATTCCTTAAATTTACAATTATCAATTTACGTATTAAATTAAATATAAATAATTGGAAATAATATTTAAACTGTTTATATTTAATTGTTTACTAATTGTATTAATATTTAAATATTTAGCATATTATATATTGATTTTAATAAACTTTTTTATATAAAAAAAGTATTTTTACATATTTAACAATTTTAATATATAATACTTTCTACTGTATTTTTCTATACTATAAAAAAAAAGTAATAAATTTAAATATATATAAGTAAAATATACGTGTCGGATTATATATTCTAATTTATAATTTTATACATATAAATATATGATATTAATAATTTTATTGTATTCTTCATTTAATTTTGATACAATTAAATTAATTTTACATATATAATAATTATGCTTTACTATATTATATAATATTCGATTTAAATTTATTTACCATTAAATTTTTCAATTTCAAATATATATTAAATGATTAAAAAATTAATTAATAATATTAAAAAGTAATTACTAAAATAAAATAATAATAATAATAATAATAATATAATTATATATATATGTTTTTCTATAAAAAATATTTAGTTTTCATTAAGTATAATTTAAAACAAGATAAAAAAAAAAAAAAGGCAAATATAATAACAGTAATTTTTAATTATAAAAATTTATTGTTCGAATATCCAAACAAAATATATATAAAATTTATATAAATGTATTTATAATGTATTTATAATGTATTTATAATGTATTAATAAAGATTATATTAAATTAAATGTATAAGCCACATTTATTGATATAAAAACATCTAAATTGTATTGAATTGTACAATGGTTATTCTTTAGTTATTTTAATTATAAACTATAATAACAAAGTTGATATAATTATTAAAACCAAATAACTGACTTCTAATATATTAAGAGTCATAATTACTACAAAGAAGATTCTCTGAATAACGAATACTAGGCCAGACGATAATTATTATTTTATTTATATAGACGTTTTTATATAATAACTATTTAGTTTTCATTCAAGTATAATTTTTTAAAATAATAAGTTAATTCTTTAAAAATCGCCAAAATAATAAAAACGATTTTTAAAAATGAAAATTTATTTTTTTAATATATAAAAACATATATAAAATATTTTATATTTATATAAAATGTATTTATAAAGTATTTAAAAAATTGTATTAAATTATATGTATAAGCCACTTTTATTGATATAAAAATATCTAAATGTTATAGAATTATACAATGGTTATTCTTTAGTTATTTTAATTATAAACTATATTAACAAAGTTGGTGTAATCATTAAACCCGATTAACTGACTTTTAATATATTAAGGATCTCAGTGACTGGAAAAAGGATTCTCTAAATGACGAATCCTAAACCGTATGTTAATTATTATCAAGAATCTACTAGTATTTCTTCAGCTGAATCTAATAATATTATTAATAGAAACAGATTTAATATAGTAAAATTTAAATTAAAACATATACTTTCCTATTTTAATAAATATCAACAATATGACTATTTATGAAATTACTATTATAATTTTATATAACATTGTTTAGATTTGTTTGACATAAAGATACTGGTAAAATCATAACTTTTATTATTACTTCAATTATTATTTGTCAATTTCAAATTATAATTTAGAATTTACAATATTTATTAATTTATTAAAAAATTACTCATTACGTCAATTTTAAAAGTATACAGCTAAATTACTATATATTTTATTCCATATACTCAAAATTACAGTTATGAATGTAATGAAAAAACAAATATAGAAAATATATAATATATAAATATTATATATTAAATATATAATAAAATATATCCTTATTTAAGAGGTTAAATACACGTACGCATCAAATTTACTAATATTCCAAGGTAATTACAATTTTAATTTATTATTAAACTATAACTAATATATAATAATTTACTTATAAATAAAATAAATCATAATTAATATGAAGTTAATTACTATTCCAAAATATTTAACTTATATGTGATATGATCTATTTATAAATATAGAAATTTAAATATTAAATTATTTGTATAACTAATTTAAAATATATATTTTTATAATTACTTCTAAATACAAAGCAAATCTTCTTAAATAATACCGTACTAATGGTATAAATGTTTAGCGAGAAAAAAACGTATTATACAATAATTATATTAATTGATTACCTAGCGTGAAATGGATTTTCTTTAATTATATTTAATACAATATTATTATTTAACTTATTATAAAAAGATTTTAATTATAAATAATAATAATAAATATATAATATCATCATTTATAGAATTACATTAAAAATGGCATAATATCATAAAAATGCTTCATTAAATATAAATTAGACACCTCATATTTCTATATAAAATAATGAGCTTTAAACGTTATTGATAAGCATTTCAATTAAATATGAGGACAATCATGTTTAAGTATAAAATTGAAATGATAACTATATATCAATATATATTATTAATTATTTTATCAAAATTATGATGTAATTTTTCAATTAATGTTAGAAAGCAACTTAAAATTTTAAATAAATAATATTTATATTTATTTCGAAATATTTTGATTTAAGGAGGAATAATGGTAATTGAAAATTTAAAATTATGTATAAAACCTCAATAAAATTATATCGAATTAAAAAGAAAATTAGGTAATAATATTGAATAAAATATTTAAAATTTATAAAAACTTACAAAGGAATCTAAAATTTTAAGATATTTCTATAGTAATCTATTTCAGTTTTGGTGTATTTTCCATTAAAGAACATTTAAAATTTTTAAATATAGATATCAAAAAATAATATACAAATAATATTTTCAATTCTTAAAATATTAAAGTTTTAAAAATAATAAATCATAAATAAATATATTATTACAAAAGTTAAAAAATTTCTTTAATATATATAATCCATATTTTATTATAAACTTAATATAATTATTACTTTATTCTAAATAAAATTCTATAATTAAATATACTACTTTTATTTTAATGATGATATAAAATATGATTATTTTTTAAATAAAAATGAACATTCAAATAAATATTCTTCTTTATTATATATAAAATATCGAAATTTATTAATTTTAATGATTTAATTTTGTTAACTTTTTATTTAAATATTAAAAAATATAAAATAATAAGTTTTAATCATTTATTTTCTAATTTATTTTTCAAATTTAAATTTTTATAAATGTACTTATAACATTATAAAAAGATTTAAATAATATTTATTTTTTGAGTTATCATTTATTAATAGAAATAAAATAAAATTTTCATTAATTTTTTCCTTATTTAAAAATATATACGTTTTAATACTTCTTTAATTTAAATTTATATGAAAATGACTCTAATAATTGAATAATTTTATTTTAATATTTTTTATAATTACTTCTCGTATTATTTATATAATTATTTTCTTAATGCTTGAAATCAAATAAAGTATATATAATTTTAATATTTAAAAATAATAAAATATTAAATTTTAATATATGTATTTAACTAAATATTTATCTAAATAATAAATTTATATTAAATAAATAAAATGATTTTATAAATATTAGAAACTATATAAATTTAGTAATAGACAAAAAATATTAAAATAAATGTTCAAAATATATATTAATGATAAAAATATCTTATAATTATAAAACTGATTATATTTTTTTTTATAAATATATATTTGACCTACTTGTATATATTAATAATTTTAAAAATAATAATAACTTATGATAATAAAAAATTTAATATATCTTTAAAATTTTTAAATAAATTTATTCTAATTAAAAAAATAATACATCTAAAACTATTCTAAAGCATTTATATAATTGTTGAAATATTCATTTTATATTCTCATGATTAATTAAATATTAATATATATTGTAATTACTTATTGGTGAATTTTGTTCTATTAAATAATTATATTTAATATTATCGGTTTGAGAAAATAATATTATATTACTATGAAAATTACTTTGATTTTGATTATCAATTGAAATATTGGTTGATTTTTCTATTAATATTTGGTTTTCCTGTGTAGTATAATTATTAATTTTATTATATTGAACATTAATTTTATTTAATTCAATTAAATTGCTTAATTGTGATTGAGTCTGAGTAGGTATTTCAAAAATATATGGATTATTAAAATTATCATTATTATTTTGATATTGCAGATTATTATTCGTTTGTGAATAATTATTATTAAAAGAAATATTATAAAATGATTTATTTCTATTAATATTTATGAAATTGTTACTATTAACTAATTCGTAATAGTCATTTCGGATATTGGCATCATTAAAAGTATTATTTATATTATTATTATAATTAAAATATAAATTATTATTATTAAAATAATTATTATAAAAATTTCTTTCATTATTATTATGGCTATTAATAATATCACTATTTTCTGTATATTTTTTATTTTTAATAAAAGAGTTCTTTCTTGATATTTCTTTGAGAAGATAAGGTTTTCCTTTAATGAATTTTGGATGGAAGAATTTCCAATTTCCATTTTTATTTTTAATTAAGGATTGATGTATATTTTGATTTTTTTTTTTAACATTATTTGAAAAATTAATTACTTTTTGAAACCCATATAAATTTAATGACCTTACAAAACTTAAAAATTTGTTATGACGAAAGTATAGTCTCAAAACATTTTCCGTAAATCCAGAAACATCGAGAATAGTAAATGAAAGGCCAGAATTATCCCATTTTATATAATTAGAAAAATTTAAACATGATAACATATGATAAAGTTTATAAACAAAGTTAATCTTGGGAAATGTATTTAAACTCTTAGAATTGTAAGTATTTATCAAAGAATTTTCTGATATTGAGTTTGGGTCTGGTGATAGAAAAAAATTAAAATAATTATTAATAGGATTATTAATATATTCATCATTACTATATATATTATTTTTATTAATAAAATTTGTACTATTACAAATATTATTATTAATATTAATATTCATTTGTAAACTACTTTAAAGTAAATTTAAAAACCTAAAAATATTAATTTCTATTTATTTTAGTTTTGTATATTTATCAAAATATTACTTCTATTATTATTTTATATATTAATATATTAATAATTTATTACTAAAAAAAAAATAAAATAAAAATAAAAAATAAAATGTTTATATATAAATATATTATATTTTTAGTTGCTTATTTTTAAAAATCCGTTAAAAAAATTAAAATAACAAATATATGGTTTTATAAAAAAAAAATCTTTCATTAAATTTTTTAGAGTTTACTATAAAATTTAACTAATAAATTATAAATAAATAAAATTTTTATTTAACTATATAATTATATTTTATTGGTTCCTTTATTATTAAGTCAAATTATATATATAATTGTATTTTATATAAATTTTTTATTAATTTTTAAATATTAATATATAGATAAAATATATCACAAATAGTATTATTAAAAGTACAAATAAATTAATATAATTTTAAATTTTATATTTAATATTCCATTTTGTTATGATTGGTTTTAAAGAATAAATTAATTTTTACATTTATTTTTTGTTTTATATATATATATATATAAAATTAAATTTATTAATAATAAAATAAATTCTTAATATAATATTCAAGCTTTAAACTAAAAATTTTCTTATTATATAAATATAATTTATTTTGAAATTTTATAATTTTTATTAAATAAATATAAATAAAATTTTTCAATAAAAATTAATTTAAAAAACTTTATTTTATGTATAAAATTTCCAAATATTCTATAAAAAACTGAATAAATTTAACAAATAAATTATTTATTTTCTAATGAAATAATAATATATTTAAATAAAATTTGTAAATTATATATGTAAGGAGAATAATTAAAGGACTTTTATTTTCCACTTTAAATAAAGTAATAATTTATAATTACTTCAATATACAATCTAACCCTTTCTGTGATTATCAGAATTTATTTTATCTTTAAGATTAATTTTATCCGTTTTTTTTTTTTTTTTTTTTTATATAAATACATAATTTATTGCTACAACTTATTATTAATTTTTAAAAATCTTTATTAAATTAGAAGAAGATTCAATCTTCTAATATTAATTTACATTTAATCTTTATTTTAAAATAAAAATAATTTTTCATGCTTAATGAAATATTAATTTATGTAAGGAAATCATTAAAAAAATTAAGAATAGATTTTTTTATTTTAAGTCTTTTATCAATTATATACATATATTACTCTAATTAAAGTATCAGTACTAATCTTAAATTTTTTTAAAGATCTACAATTTGAAAACTTAAAAATATTAGATTGTAATATCTAAAAAATTATAAATAAATATAAAAATAAAAAATCTTTAGTAATAAAATATTTAATTTTATGAATTATTAATAAATTATTATTAAATAAATTATTTTATATTTTTGTTCTTCAGCTATTTAATTTTTATTTTTTAATTCGTACTAAACAAACTTTATTAATTTATAATTTTTATTATTATTTATTAATATTTTTAATTTAGGTTTAATAAATTTATTTTTAAACATTAAAAATTATAATATAAATTGTAAATTTATTTTACATTTTTACAAATTTTTATTTTAAAGCCATAAATAAATTAAATTTTTTTCTAAATTAAATTATTTAATACTTTATTTTGGTATTAAAAAAAATAAAAAATATTTAATTAACACCAAAAGAAATTATTTAATACTTAACACATTTCAGTATTTTTTTTTTTTAATAATTACGTGTAAAAATACGAAATTATTTTTTATTTATAATATTAAATTTAATTAAAAAAGAATTTAATATATATTATATAAACTATAATTAAATTACTAATTTTAATTAAATTATTATAAAAATAAAAGTAATAATTTCTATATTTATTCTTATTTCTACTATATATTGGATCCGATCTAATTCAATTCAGCTTATTAATTCGTGGGTTTACATACATAAATATCTTTATTAAATCCCGTCTTTTAATCATTTTCTATGCTTTCCTTGTAATAGGTTTTATGTAATATAGCAATAAGAATTTCCCCTTAAATATATATTATTATTCAAAATATCCTAAGTAATATAAATAAGATGTAGTCCTAACTGTTTATCTAAGAGTGATGTACAAGTATTGTCATTTTAATATATTTACAAATGAATTATTATAATCTGAATGCAAGATTTCATGTTTTAAAGTAGATATATTCTAATAATTCACAAATATTAAATTATTTATGTATTAATATAGGGAAATAGTACGTATTTCTCTGAGTTTATGTACATTGTCTTCATTCCAAAGAGAAATAAGGAACTAGTGAAACACTAAGCAAAGAGAGATAAAATAAAATTTTTAGCAATAATATACATGTTAAAACGCAAATATTGAATACTTAGTAAGGTCGTCCAGTTCGTACATTTTCAATTTGTGAAAGTTTGTAGATTACCTCAATAGTCGCACAAAATGAAATACATACTGAAAATTAAAAAAGAACTGTCATGTTAATAAAATAATTTGGAAAACACAGGTTACTCTAAGCGGTTACTTTTGGAATTCATGATATGATATAAATATGTATTTAATATTTATATTCTATGATATTACAAAACTATATTAATCTCCAATAAACTTTCGTCAGATGCTTATATACTTAAAACTGATACTATTATTAGACTTAATTATAAGCCTTAATGATGTATATAATTAATTATAAAGGAATTTTGTCGGACAAATTTCAATATGAAAATGAATACATCTTATAAGAGAATGAATGATTTTCGTTCCGATGCTGGAGTTCAATTGAGATATATGTAAGAACGTACAGTTAATTCATTTTTATGCAGATATTTAAAGACGTTTTATGATAGATGACATTGTATTAATATCCAATATATAATTATATTTATAATATTAGTGAAGCATTATTTAAATATCTGTATATTTTATGTATGAACCAATTTATTTTTTTTATTCTTATTTCTATAAGTAGATCTATAAAATAATTACAAAGATTAAAGTTTATTATTATATTTTCAATAAAATTTATGAGTATTTCAATAACTATTAATATAAATAAATAAAACAATATTAAACTAGATTACTTTTTATACACTTTTATTGTTTAATTTTCAATAACTTATTAACCTATACAACCTTTATTTAAATTAATTAAATAATTTAATTAATCTAGTAAAAATAAATATTATTAAAATATAATTTTTAATAAATTTTCTAAATACTATATAAAATAATGATAAAAAAACCCTGTAATTATAAATGTATAATATTTGTTTATATATACAAAATAGAAAAAAATATTAAATACATATTGGAAATATATTTGACCAAAATAAATATATTTAGAATCAGGAAATTTTAAAAAAATAATTAATAAAAATATAACATAAATTAAATAAAATATAAGAATACATAAAAACAATATTTTTCAAAATTTATTAGCAAAAAAATATATAATAAAAGCAAAAATTTTAATAATTATGAAATTTTTTAGATTACTAAACAAATTTATTAAAACAATGATATTCACTGGAATTTTAAATTCCATAAGAAATAGTAAATCTCTTTTTATTAATGAAATTAATATTTTATAAAATTAAGAATATTTTATCTATTAAGATATATATAATTAATGTTATATCTTTTATTATTTAAAAAAAATATTCTATTATATATTATTTCATTAATAAATATAAATAATTATTTTTCCAAAAATAATAAAAACTATATATAAAGTATAATTTTTTTTTATATTATAATTATTTCAAAGAAATACCTAAATTATTATTAATTAATGATAAATTATTATAATATTTAAATATAAATATACATTTTAAATAGTAATATCAAAAATATTATATATTAATATTTGTTCTTTTTATAATTTTATTATTTTTCAATAATTACTAAATATAATAATTACATAAATGTAAATTATGTAATCATTAATAAATTAATTTTAGTTATAAATAAAACATATTTAATTAAAACATTTAATATTATTTATAAATATATTTATAAATATCATTAACAATAAAAAAGCTAATTAATATTATATATTGTAAATAAACAAATATAAACTATTTGTCTATTTAAAAAGTATATTTGAATTATTTTAATATTTCTTTTTAAATTAATTTTAAGGAAATTAAAAACATTCAATATGTTTTTATTAATCATAAAATAAAATAATTAAAAATTCTTATATAAAATGGTAGTAAAAATACTATTTATTTATAAAAGTATTTATTTAATAATATATACATTTTTTATATTTTAAGTTAAAAGAATTTAAATATTTATATAAAATTTTTAATTTTTATTACTTAATAATTATTTATTAAGAAATACATTAATAATGAGGATTTAGAAGGGAATTATTAAAAATTGTATTAAAAATAAATTTTAATATTATTAAATATATTTATATTTTAAAATTTCATTTGATATTAATTGTAATTAATTTAATAATAATATGAAAAATACTAATATTAATAATATTTATTAATAATAATTTAATTTAAAATATTTTATTTTCATTTAATTTCTATTATAATATAACATCAAAAACATGTAAACAATTTACTCATAAATGATATTTTTATAAAAATATAAATTATTATTTTTTTTGTATTATTAAAATTTATTTTATAAACATAGTAGAAGCCTTTGAATTATTAAAGTACTTTAATTTAGAAATAATAAATATAAATTGCTTTTGAATAATAATATTAAATTTTTTGATTGAAAAAGTAATTTTATAAAGTATAAAAGCAATTAATTTTTAGAATAATTTAATACTAAATATTAATTATTAAAAGCAATCATTTTATTTGGTTAATACATTAAAATAATTTGTATAAATAAATAAATATTTTGTTATGATTAAAAATCATAATATGAATTTCATATTATTTTATTTATTTAATTTTTACGAAAATAATTAAAATTTTTATGGTTTATTTAAGTTATTTTAATAAAAGTATATTTAAATAATTCAAATGTAAAACTCTTTTTAAATAATAATTTAATTATATATAAAATAATATATTAATAATAAACTTTAAATTATACCTAATAAATTTTATTTTTAATTAATTAACTGTAATCTAAGATAAAAAATTTAAAAAGAAATAAACATATTTTATATTTTTTAATTATTTTTTTATAATTAAAGCTAATTATTTTATAATTAAAGATATTATTATATACGTATTAAATTAAAATTATATTTTTTTTATTAATACACATTTCAAGAATGTATAATATGGATAATGATATAGAAGAAATAAAACGCTATATTGAAATGAAGGATTATAATAGTTTAGAAGAGTTTTTAGGAGTATTTATGATACCAAAAAAAAAATTGCAAAATCAAAATTTTGATATTTTATGTTATTCAATTAAATGTGGATGCAGCGATAAACTTATAAAACAAATATTTGAATGGAGCAATATTAAAGAAGTTGATTATTTTTATTTCATTAATAATGAATATATTTCACCATTGCTCTATTCATTTATTTATAAAAAATATGCAATAATTGAATTTTTAATTAAAAATGGGGCTAATATTAATAGAAAATATGATAATATGACATTATTAAAATATTTAATTTCTAAAGAATATTTTATAAAAGATTTCATTTCAATTTTAGTTAAAAATAAGTACGTTTTTAGTCGTAGTGATTTTAATTTACTTTTTCAAAAAGATTTTAATTTAATTATATTAACATTCGAAGAAATCACATTATATAACAAGAATATGGAAAATATGAACTATAATAATTATAACAATTCTAGTAATAATAATAATATTATAATTAATGAAAATAAGATAAAAGAAAAAAAGAAAAATTCCAAAAATAAAGAAAAAAACAAAGAAATAGAAATAAATGAGGAAGATAAAAAAAAAGAAAATGAAGAGACATTCAAACACGAAATCAACATTTTATTTATGTGGTATATAAATTTATTTAAAAGAAGGGAATTTGACAAAATTTTAGAATTATTCAAATATGAAACATCTGAAGAACGAAGTAGAGGATTAAAATTTTTTGAGTATCATTTTAATTATTTAGATAAGAAACATGAAAACGATATAAAACTCCAATTTTTACATGAAATTATGAATAAAAATATTGAAATTCCAAAATTTCAAAATGAGAATAAAATAGAATATATGAGTGAAAATTATTTAAGAAATCAATTTAACAGAATTTTAATTAGAAAACATGAATTATATAGTAGATTTATTTCAAATAACGATTATAACCGAATAAATAAATTTAAAAAAAATAATAAATTTTTTTTTAAATATATGCAAAAACCTCCTAAATAATATTATTAATTATTATTTAAAAAAAATCAAATATATATAAAGAAAGAATTAATAATATTTTTTTTTATAAAATTTTTTTTTAATAATTTTGTATATATGTAATTTCTTCTTTAAATAAAAATAAATTTATATTTAATATAATTTTCAAATTTATACATTTATTAATGGTATATTTTCTTTTTATATTAAATTCAAAAATATTAAATATATATATGAACAAATAATAATAAAATTTTAAATACTTTTAAAAATGTTATTAATATATAAAATTATTTTTTTAATGGTTTTGATATTTTCTTTATATATTAATATTTAAATAAATATTATTTAATGATTTATTATAATATAATTTATAATAGAAATAATTATATTTTGTGCAATAGTAATAATTACTTAATTATTATAATATAACAATTAAAATCTTAATATATTTAATAAAATAATTTTAATATAATTACAAAAAAGTTAAAAATTATGAAATTAATTATAATTTTAAATATTAATTATAATAATAGTATAAAATGTCTTATTATTACAAATTATATTTATAGATAATTAGAAATAAATTTTATAATCTTAATTTAATTCATAATTATATTTAAATATATATTATTATTATAATTTTTTTATTATTTCTAAATTTTTTATTTTTCATATTACATAATATTTATTTTTTTTATTGCTTATTTTTTTTTTTTAATTAATATAATTTTATATTTTTTTTTAATAATTAAATTTTATTTATTATTATTTAAATATGAAAATAAATTGTAACATAAAATCATAAAAAAAAAAACAAAATAAGAAAAAAATAAAAACTAACAAAAAATTAAATAATATTTTATTTATTTAATAATTTAAAACATTAATTAATAATTTTTATTATTCTAAATAATACTAAAAATACTTCTTTAAATATAAATATTCTAAATTAACTTTTATATTATTTAAATCATTTCGATTATTTAATTTATATAAAAATATAAATAAATTTTATATAAATAAATAAACAGTTTATTTTTATTTAAAGGTTACATATTTTGAATATAATTATTATATAAAATTATTATTTATTATTAAATAATAAAAATATTAAATAAAATTATCTTTTTAATTTTCATTTAATTTAATTTTAATAAAAATTATAATATTTTTAATATATATATTCCAAAAAATATTTTATATATTTATTATAATAAATATATAAAATATTTTTTGGAAATCCATTAAATCTATAATAATTTAATTTAAATATACCATAAAATTGAATGAAAAATAACATTATAAACATTTCGAGCTAATATTTATTTTCGATTAAAATTAACAATTTTATATATATATATAATTTAATTTTTACATATATTTTTATATTATTATTTTATTTTTTTATAAATGAAATTACAATAATATATTTTTTATATATTTATCTATTATTTTATTCATTAATATATAAATATTATTTTTTATTTTTTTAAAAATAAATAAATTATATTAATTATAACTAATTATATATTTTCTATCAAATTAATCAAATATTAATATATTTTAATAAATTTATTCAAAAAAAACATAATAATAATATAATTTTTTAATAATTATTTTGTATTTTTTTTACTTATATTATTTATTAAAAATTTTTTTTTTTTATTTTTTTTAAATGATTAAATTTTATTTAAATGTTTATTTTTTTACTTTAAATTAGTGATTTTATTTATTAATATTTTGATAAAAAAAATATTATTATTTAATTATTAGTATTTCAAAAATTATAATAATATTAAAGTTATATTTTTATAAAAATAAATTATAAAAATATTTATTTAATATTAACAAAATATATATATTTATTTATTAGGTTTGCTTTGCAATTATATGTATTGTTCATTTTAATTTATTATATTTTATAAATATCAAGTAGACATAAAAGAAGTAAAGATTATATATATAAAAAAAAAATATTTATTATATAAAAAAAATATTATTTTTTAATTAATAATAATTTTTGAAATTAAATATGTTAAGAATTTTAATTAAAAAATCTAATTATTTTTGTAAAATAAAAATAAATTTTAATTATTTTAAGTAAATTATAATATAATATATAATTTTATTTATTTCTTTTGTTTGATAATTTTAGGTTTTATATATTTAAAACTGTCATATCTAATAAATATTATTTAAATATAAATTAAGTAAACTTTATTTATATATATAAAAAAAAAAAATATTTGCTATAATAAACAATAATATTAACTCGGTTATATTAAAAAATTTTATTAATAAATTAGGTAGAAATCTGAATAAAATATATATTTTTTTTCTTTTTTTTTTTTTATCATATTATAAAATATAAATATAATATTTATTTTTATTTAATATTTTTGTTTATTATATATATGTATTATCTATTTAAATTATTATAATTAATAAATATTAAATAGATATAAAATAAATAAACTTTATTTATAATATAAATACAAATAATTATTTATTATAATAAATAATAATACTAATTCAGATATATAATAAAATGATGGAAATAAATGAGGTAAGAATCTAAAAAAAAAAATAATTTTTTTTTTTTTATTCATGTTATAAAATAAATAAATAAAAAATAATATTATATAAATATATTTTTTTTTTTTACTTTTGTTTATTATATATATGTATTATCCATTTAAACATTTAAATTATTATATTTAATAAATATTAAACAGACATAAAATAAATAAACTTTATTTATAATATAAATACAAACAATTATTTATTATAATAAATAATAATACTAATTCAGATATATAATAAAATGATGGAAATAAAGGAGGTAAGAATCTAAAAAAAAAAAATTAATTTTTTTTTTTTTTTTATTCATATTATTAAATAAATAAATAAAAAATAACATTATATACCTTTTTTTTTTTATTTCTGTTTATTATATATATGTATTATCCATTTAAACTATTATAATTAATAAATAATAAACAGATATAAAATAAATAAACTTTATTTATAATATAAATACAAACAGTTATTTATTATAATAAATAATAATATGAATTGTGTTATATAATAAAATGATGGAAATAAACTATGTAAGAATCTAAAAAAAAAGATAATTTTTTTTTTTTTTTTTTATCATATTAATAAAGTAAATTAATAAAAAAAACTTTATCTGTACTTCTTTTTTTTTTTTATTTTTGTTTTTTATATATATGTATTATTCAATTAATCTATTATAAATTATAAATATTAAACAGACATAAAATAAATAAACTTTATTTATAATATAAATACAAACAATTATTTATTATAATAAATAATAATATGAATTGTGTTATATAATAAAATGATGGAAATAAATGAGGCAAGAAACTAAAAAAAAAACAATAAATTTTTTTTTTTTTTATTCATATTATTAAATAAATAAATAAAAAATAACATTATATTCCTTTTTTTTTTATTTTTGTTTATTATATATGTATTATCCATTTAAACTAATATAATTAATAAATATTAAACAGACATAAAATAAATAAATTTTATTTATAATATAAATACAAACAATTATTTATTATAATAAATAATAATACTAATTCAGATATATTATAAAATGATGGAAATAAAGGAGGTAAGAATCTAAAAAAAAAAAATTAAATTTTTTTTTTTTTTTTTATTCATATTATTAAATAAATAAATAAAAAATAATATTATATACCTTTTTTTTTTTTTTTATTTTTGTTTATTATATATGTATTATCCATTTAAACTAATATAATTAATACATAATAAACAGATATAAAATAAATAAACTTTATTTATTATAATAAATAATAATACTAATTCAGATATATAATAAAATGATGGAAATAAAGGAGGTAAGAATCTAAAAAAAAAAAATTAAATTTTTTTTTTTTTTTTTATTCATATTATTAAATAAATAAATAAAAAATAACATTATATACCTTTTTTTTTTATTTCTGTTTATTATATATATGAATTATCCTTTTAATCTATTATAATTAATAAATAATAAACAGATATAAAATAAATAAACTTTATTTATAATATTAATACAAAAAATTATTTATTTTTATAAATAATAATACTAATTCAGATATATAATAAAATGATGGAAATAAATTATGTAAGAATCTAAAAAAAAAAAATTAATTTTTTTTTTTTTTTTTATTCATATTATTAAATAAATAAATAAAAAATAACTTTATCTGTATTTCTTTTTTTTTTTTTTTTTTTGTTTTTTATATATATGTATTATCCATTTAAACATTTAAATTATTATAATTAATAAATAATAAACAGATATAAAATAAATAAACTTTATTTATAATATAAATACAAACAATTATTTATTATAATAAATAATAATATGAATTGTGTTATATAATAAAATGATGGAAATAAACTATGTAAGAATCTAAAAAAAAAAATAATTTTTTTTTTTTTTTTTTTATCATATTAATAAAGTAAATTAATAAAAAAAACTTTATCTGTACTTCTTTTTTTTTTTTATTTTTGTTTTTTATATATATGTATTATTCAATTAATCTATTATAAATAATAAATATTAAACAGACATAAAATAAATAAACTTTATTTATAATATAAATACAAACAATTATTTATTATAATAAATAATAATATAAATTATGTTATATAATAAAATGATGGAAATAAATGAGGTAAGAATCTAAAAAAAAAACAATAAATTTTTTTTTTTTTATTCATATTATTAAATAAATAAATAAAAAATAACATTATATACCTTTTTTTTTTTTTTTTTATTTTTGTTTATTATATATGTATTATCCATTTAAACTAATATAATTAATAAATAATAAACAGATATAAAATAAATAAACTTTATTTATTATAATAAATAATAATACTAATACAGATATATAATAAAATGATGGAAATAAAGGATGTAAGAATCTAAAAAAAAAAAAATTAAATTTTTTTTTTTTTTTTTTTATTCATATTATTAAATAAATAAATAAAAAATAACATTATATACCTTTTTTTTTTATTTCTGTTTATTATATATATGAATTATCCTTTTAATCTATTATAATAAATAAATAATAAACAGATATAAAATAAATAAACTTTATTTATAATATAAATACAAACAATTATTTATTATAATAAATAATAATATGAATTGTGTTATATAATAAAATGATGGAAATAAACTATGTAAGAATCTAAAAAAAAAAATAATTTTTTTTTTTTTTTTTTTTTATCATATTAATAAAGTAAATTAATAAAAAAAACTTTATCTGTACTTCTTTTTTTTTTTATTTTTGTTTTTTATATATATGTATTATTCAATTAATCTATTATAAATAATAAATATTAAACAGACATAAAATAAATAAACTTTATTTATAATATAAATACAAACAATTATTTATTATAATAAATAATAATATAAATTATGTTATATAATAAAATGATGGAAATAAATGAGGTAAGAATCTAAAAAAAAACAATAAATTTTTTTTTTTTTATTCATATTATTAAATAAATAAATAAAAAATAACATTATATACCTTTTTTTTTTTTTTTTATTTTTGTTTATTATATATGTATTATCCATTTAAACTAATATAATTAATAAATAATAAACAGATATAAAATAAATAAACTTTATTTATTATAATAAATAATAATACTAATACAGATATATAATAAAATGATGGAAATAAAGGATGTAAGAATCTAAAAAAAAAAAATTAAATTTTTTTTTTTTTTTTTTTATTCATATTATTAAATAAATAAATAAAAAATAACATTATATACCTTTTTTTTTTATTTCTGTTTATTATATATATGAATTATCCTTTTAATCTATTATAATAAATAAATAATAAACAGATATAAAATAAATAAACTTTATTTATAATATAAATACAAACAATTATTTATTATAATAAATAATAATATGAATTGTGTTATATAATAAAATGATGGAAATAAACTATGTAAGAATCTAAAAAAAAAAAATAATTTTTTTTTTTTTTATTTTTATCATATTAATAAAGTAAATTAATAAAAAAAACTTTATCTGTACTTCTTTTTTTTTTTATTTTTGTTTTTTATATATATGTATTATTCAATTAATCTATTATAAATAATAAATATTAAACAGACATAAAATAAATAAACTTTATTTATAATATAAATACAAAAATTATTTATTATAATAAATAATAATACTAATTCAGATATAAAATAAAATGATGGAAATAAAGGAGGTAAGAATCTAAAAAAAAAAATTAAATTTTTTTTTTTTTTTTTATTCATATTATTAAATAAATAAATAAAAAATAACTTTATCTGTATTTCTTTTTTTTTTTTTTTTTTTTTTTTATATATATGTATTATTCAATTAATCTATTATAATTAATAAATATTAAACAGACATAAAATAAATAAACTTTATTTATAATATAAATACAAACAATTATTTATTATAATAAATAATAATACTAATTCAGATATATAATAAAATGATGGAAATAAAGGAGGTAAGAATCTAAAAAAAAAAAATTAAATTTTTTTTTTTTTTTTTATTCATATTATTAAATAAATAAATAAAAAATAACTTTATCTGTATTTCTTTTTTTTTTTTTTTTTTTTGTTTTTTATATATATGTATTATTCAATTAATCTATTATAATTAATAAATATTAAACAGACATAAAATAAATAAACTTTATTTATAATATAAATACAAAAATTATTTATTATAATAAATAATAATACTAATTCAGATATATAATAAAATGATGGAAATAAAGGAGGTAAGAATCTAAAAAAAAAAAAAAATTAAATTTTTTTTTTTTTTTTTATTCATATTATTAAATAAATAAATAAAAAATAACATTATATACCTCTTTTTTTTTTATTTTTGTTTATTATATATGTATTATCCATTTAAACTAATATAATTAATAAATAATAAACAGATATAAAATAAATAAACTTTATTTATTATAATAAATAATAATACTAATACAGATATATAATAAAATGATGGAAATAAAGGATGTAAGAATCTAAAAAAAAAAAATTAAATTTTTTTTTTTTTTTTTTTATTCATATTATTAAATAAATAAATAAAAAATAACATTATATACCTCTTTTTTTTTTATTTTTGTTTATTATATATGTATTATCCATTTAAACTAATATAATTAATAAATAATAAACAGATATATAATAAATAAACTTTATTTATAATATAAATACAAAAATTATTTATTATAATAAATAATAATACTAATTCAGATATATAATAAAATGATGGAAATAAAGGAGGTAAGAATCTAAAAAAAAAAAAAATTAAATTTTTTTTTTTTTTTTTATTCATATTATTAAATAAATAAATAAAAAATAACTTTATCTGTATTTCTTTTTTTTTTTTTTTTTTGTTTTTTATATATATGTATTATTCAATTAATCTATTATAATTAATAAATAATAAACAGATATAAAATAAATAAACTTTATTTATAATATTAATACAAAAAATTATTTATTTTAATAAATAATAATACTAATTCAGATATATAATAAAATGATGGAAATAAATTATGTAAGAATCTAAAAAAAAAAATAATTTTTTTTTTTTTATTCATATTATTTAATAAATAAATAAAAAATAACATTATATACCTCTTTTTTTTTTTATTTTTGTTTATTATATATGTATTATCCATTTAAACTAATATAATTAATAAATAATAAACAGATATATAATAAATAAACTTTATAATATTAATACAAAAAATTATTTATTTTAATAAATAATAATACTAATTCAGATATATAATAAAATGATGGAAATAAAGGAGGTAAGAATCTAAAAAAAAAAAAAATTAAATTTTTTTTTTTTTTTTTATTCATATTATTAAATAAATAAATAAAAAATAACATTATATACCTCTTTTTTTTTTATTTTTGTTTATTATATATGTATTATCCATTTAAACTAATATAATTAATAAATAATAAACAGATATAAAATAAATAAACTTTATTTATTATAATAAATAATAATACTAATTCAGATATATAATAAAATGATGGAAATAAAGGAGGTAAGAATCTAAAAAAAAAAAAAATTAAATTTTTTTTTTTTTTTTTATTCATATTATTAAATAAATAAATAAAAAATAACTTTATCTGTATTTCTTTTTTTTTTTTTTTTTTGTTTTTTATATATATGTATTATTCAATTAATCTATTATAATTAATAAATAATAAACAGATATAAAATAAATAAACTTTATTTATAATATTAATACAAAAAATTATTTATTTTAATAAATAATAATACTAATTCAGATATATAATAAAATGATGGAAATAAATTATGTAAGAATCTAAAAAAAAAAATAATTTTTTTTTTTTTATTCATATTATTTAATAAATAAATAAAAAATAACATTATATACCTCTTTTTTTTTTTATTTTTATTTATTATATATGTATTATCCATTTAAACTAATATAATTAATAAATAATAAACAGATATATAATAAATAAACTTTATAATATTAATACAAAAAATTATTTATTTTAATAAATAATAATACTAATTCAGATATATAATAAAATGATGGAAATAAAGGAGGTAAGAATCTAAAAAAAAAAAAAATTAAATTTTTTTTTTTTTTTTTATTCATATTATTAAATAAATAAATAAAAAATAACATTATATACCTCTTTTTTTTTTATTTTTGTTTATTATATATGTATTATCCATTTAAACTAATATAATTAATAAATAATAAACAGATATAAAATAAATAAACTTTATTTATTATAATAAATAATAATACTAATACAGATATATAATAAAATGATGGAAATAAAGGATGTAAGAATCTAAAAAAAAAAAATTAAATTTTTTTTTTTTTTTTTTTATTCATATTATTAAATAAATAAATAAAAAATAACATTATATACCTCTTTTTTTTTTATTTTTGTTTATTATATATGTATTATCCATTTAAACTAATATAATTAATAAATAATAAACAGATATATAATAAATAAACTTTATTTATAATATAAATAAAAAAATTATTTATTATAATAAATAATAATACTAATTCAGATATATAATAAAATGATGGAAATAAAGGAGGTAAGAATCTAAAAAAAAAAAAAATTAAATTTTTTTTTTTTTTTTTATTCATATTATTAAATAAATAAATAAAAAATAACTTTATCTGTATTTCTTTTTTTTTTTTTTTTTTGTTTTTTATATATATGTATTATTCAATTAATCTATTATAATTAATAAATAATAAACAGATATAAAATAAATAAACTTTATTTATAATATTAATACAAAAAATTATTTATTTTAATAAATAATAATACTAATTCAGATATATAATAAAATGATGGAAATAAATTATGTAAGAATCTAAAAAAAAAAATAATTTTTTTTTTTTTATTCATATTATTTAATAAATAAATAAAAAATAACATTATATACCTCTTTTTTTTTTTTATTTTTGTTTATTATATATGTATTATCCATTTAAACTAATATAATTAATAAATAATAAACAGATATATAATAAATAAACTTTATAATATTAATACAAAAAATTATTTATTTTAATAAATAATAATACTAATTCAGATATATAATAAAATGATGGAAATAAAGGAGGTAAGAATCTAAAAAAAAAAAATTAAATTTTTTTTTTTTTTTTTTATTCATATTATTAAATAAATAAATAAAAAATAACTTTATATACCTTTTTTTTTTTTTTTTATTTTTGTTTATTATATATGTATTATCCATTTAAACTAATATAATTAATAAATAATAAACAGATATAAAATAAATAAACTTTATTTATTATAATAAATAATAATACTAATTCAGATATATAATAAAATGATGGAAATAAATTATGTAAGAATCTAAAAAAAAAAATAATTTTTTTTTTTTTATTCATATTATTTAATAAATAAATAAAAAATAACATTATATACCTCTTTTTTTTTTATTTTTGTTTATTATATATGTATTATCCATTTAAACTAATATAATTAATAAATAATAAACAGATATATAATAAATAAACTTTATAATATTAATACAAAAAATTATTTATTATAATAAATAATAATAATAATTCAGATATATAATAAAATGATGGAAATAAATGAGGTAAGAATCTAAAAAAAAAAAATTAAATTTTTTTTTTTTTTTTTATTCATATTATAAAATAAATAAATAAAAAATAACATTATATACCTTTTTTTTTTTATTTCTGTTTATTATATATATGTATTATCCATTTAAACTATTATAATTAATAAATAATAAACAAATATAAAATAAATAAACTTTATTTATAATATTAATACAAAAAATTATTTATTATAATAAATAATAATATGAATTGTGTTATATAATAAAATGATGGAAATAAATGAGGTAAGAATCTAAAAAAAAAAACAATAAATTTTTTTTTTTTTTATTCATATTATTAAATAAATAAATAAAAAATAACATTATATACCTTTTTTTTTTTTTTTTTTTTTGTTTATTATATATATGTATTATTAATTTTGTATATTATAATTAATAAATATTAAATAAAAATATTAAAAATAATAATGTATTATACCATTATTTTATTTTATTTTGTGTTTTATTTTTGTTTATTTTTTTATCTTTTTTTTTATTATTTTATTACATGTATCATGTAATCAATTATTTAATTAATAAAAATGAAACAAGTTTGCTGCCGTTAAAAAAAAAAAATAAAAAATAAAAAAAAAAAAAAAATATTTAAATAAAAATAATTAAAAAAAATTAAGTTTATGGTATCGTTCAAAAATCGTAAACATATATTAAAATTTATTAATTTATAATTATTAAAAGTTTGTTTTAAATTTATGTTTGGATAATAAAATAAATGAAGTAATAATTACGAATAAATTAATTCATAATATTTTAATAATTACTTTTAAAAAATTATGAAAAATTTTTATTTAATTTCCATAATAAAATTTATAATAAGAAATAAATAAGTTATTTTAAATAAATTGAAGAAAATTAATTAAAATAATTATATTTAAATTTAAATAAATAAAAATTTTTCAATAATAATAGTTTTTGGTATTAATATAATATTAAACTATAATATATTATTGCTTTTATTTTTATTCTTTTATTTTTATTTATTTAATTATTAATAAAAATTACAGAAATATAAATATTTATAATTTATTTATTACATTAAGTATTTAAATATTAAATTTTTTTATTTTATATTTATATAAAAGTTACAAATTTATGTATATTATAATTATATTATTATAGTTAAAATAAAAATAAAATAAAAATACATTATATATAATATAAACAATTTATTAAAATAAAATTACAATATTTTAAAATTTTTTTAAATATTAATCTAAAATTTTTATTTTTTTATTTTAAATCATTAATTAAATGCTTTATCATTCGAATTTTTATTAAAAAAAGTGTTTTGAAGAATATAAACCACTGGTGATGAAGCATTACATTCATTTATTAATTTTAAAATATCATTCTTGTTTGAATATAAACAATTTAGAATATAATTATTCTTCTTTAAAAATGCTTCCAATTTTAAAGTATCATTATTTTTTATTAATTGAATCATTTTTAATTTTTTATTTTTTATTATGGTTTCATTTTCATTAATTGCGTATTCTTTACTAAATGGTAAAATGTTGTCATTGTTAATAATAAAATTAAAAAAATCATACAATGGTTTTTTATTAAAGTTTCTGTCAAAATAATTTAAATAAAAAAGAATAAAATCTTTAAATGATGTAGTTTTTGATGTATCATAGTATTTAAAAAGATATTCAACTTTTCGATATTCTTTCTTGTCTAGATATTCTAAATATAAATTTCGTGGTATTTCAACTTTATTTTTTTCACAATTAATAATATGATTGAAGTTTCTTTTGGAAATTCCATTTTTATTTTTGTATAAATTAAGAAGATTTTTTATAAAATTTATATCAAATACGTAATTTTCTAAGCACATTTTGATATATTTGAATTCAAAATTACTGAGTCGTTCAATTTTAAATTTTTTTAAGGTAAATCCATTTTTCAAAAGAAAATTTAATTTTTTTGTTGTTAATGAATTTTCCTCTCTTAATATTTCTAAAATATTTTTACCATTTACTCTATAGTAAATATCAGCTCCTTTTTCGATTAAAAATTTTATAATTTGAAAATTAGAATTCTCTAATGATACTAAAAGTGGAGATTTTTTATAATTATTTCTTTCTAATAACTCTTTTGAATTATTTATATCATTTATTTCTTTGTTATTAATTATATCATATATATAATATAAATATTTAACTTCATAATTTAGAGTTTTATAGTTACAATTATTAAATATTAATTTTACAATATCTAATGAGCAATTTAAACTTAAAGCTATAATAAGTAAATCAAAATTAGTACTATTTAAAAAATAAAGAGGAATTTTTATATTATTTATAAAATCTTTTAATTTATTAATACTATTAGTCTGAAGTAATTCTAAAACTAATATTTGTTTTTCTGTAAGGATTTCTTCAGTTTCTATTCTTTTCATTATATAAATAATAATATTAATTCTTAATTTGATTTTATTTTTTAAAAAAAAATATTAATTATATATTATTTTTAAATAAAATTAAAATATTTCTATATATAATAATAAAAAAAATATAAAATATAAAATAAATATAAAAAAAAATATAAAAAAAATATAAAAAAGATAGTTTTTTTTTTTTTTTTTTTTTTTTTTTTTTTTTTTGTTAAAATATAAAACTTTGATTGAATTAAATTTTTAAAATTCTTTTAAAATAAAATAATTACTTCCAATATAAAATATTTTTTTTATATTATTCCTCATATTAAATAATATATTTTTTAATATTATAAATAAAATTTTAATAATAAATTTATAATTAATTACAATTATATTATTAATAAAAAAAAACTTTATTAACTTTAATTTTTTAAAAAGCAAAAAATATTAATATTAAATAATTTTCTTTTAAATACTTAATTAAATATTTATTTACTTTTAAATATCATTTAAATAATTAATTAAATTAATAATACATTATAAATTAATTTATTAATAAATTTAGAACTTTTATAATTTAAATTCTGATATTAATGTTTTATTGCTTATTATAATAATAAAATATAATTTGAACAAATAAAAATTATCAACAATAATTTATAAATTTAATTTATAATAACATATTGAATTTATCCTATCAATTATACATTTATTAGTTATGTTATTAAAATTGATTTAGAAAGCAATAAATATATATATTTATATTTAAATCATGAAAATATATATTTATTGAAGAATTTTTATTATTCAAATCTGGGAACATTTACAAAATTCTAGTGGTGATGACATCCAATAAAAGAAGTGCCTATTTTGGCCTCTTCTTTCCTTGAAGATTTGTCTAAATATCTATTAAACTCGAGATTATAAGTTTTAATATCTCCAACTCATTTTTGCTTGATAGTTTTTATCCTTTGATTAGAAAGAAGAATAAATGGTAATCACTTTAGATTTATTCATTCTTACTATGAAATTATCGTATTTGAATAAACAAGAATTTTAATTTTACATAAGAGAAGCTAATCAATTCATCTTATTTCCATACAATCTGGAGATAACATAAAATTACTTTATTTTCATCATTTTCGAATTTTATTGATTTTTAATTAATATTGAATTATTTTTTTCTAATTCATATAAATAGCACATGTTATTTGCAAAATCATCTTTAAAAGCTACGTTGTTAAAATTTGATTTTATATTTTTTGAATTTCATTGAAATGGAATAAAATTTTTTGAAAAACTTAATATATTTAGGTTTAGACTATTAAATAAAAATAAGACAATTGTTAATATCTAATAAATATTAAAATAAAGTATGTCACTATTTCTTTTTAATATATAACTTATTATTAGTGTGAAAAAGTATAGAGACCTAGTTTCCCCTGTATCCTCAAGTTCAGAACGTCAAAATATTTTGAAAAAGTTGCTCAACTGTTATTACTTTAGGAGACAGACAAAACATTAATATATAAAAAATATTTAAAATCTTATAAATAAAAAAAATTATTTTATTAAAGTGAGATATTTTTTCAAATGCATGAATTTTATGTTGGATTGGAGGAAATAGGTATACATTATAAATATTTCATAATAATTAAGAATTGTTTTTTGAAATATGTTATTATTATTATTATTATTATTTAATTTTAATTTTATAAAATTATTATAAATTAAATAAATATTAAATAATTCAAATAATTTATAATATTTTCATTTCAATTTAATTGTCTTATAAGCATAATTTATATAAAAATGAGTATAGAATAGCAAAAAAGAAAATATTTTATTAATTTTGAGAAATTTTTTTGAAATAAAATTCACTGACACCAAAAATTAGAAAATTTTATTTTTATTTGTAATTTATATTTAAATTGTTAAAAGTATTTCATATATATAATTATATTTAAAAATCATATTTTTAAATTTTTGATAACAATTTTAATTAAAAATAAAGAAAATAATTTTTCAAAATTATTTGCGGCTTGAATCTTTAAAGGTACAATAATTAAAAAAAAATTTTTTTAATTATGGAAATAAATAATTTAAATGAAAAAAAAACTTCCAACCTAATACTAAAAGTTCTATGAAGTATTATTACTGATCTTTAAATAAAAAATAAATTAGCTTAATCTATTACTTAGCTTTTGTTTTACTAAACTATCTATTTCTAGTTTTTTAATTATAGATTAATATTATTGTAATATGTAGGTTTACTGTCAACTGAAATAACTAATAATAAGTTTGAAATAAATTAAAATAATTTAGCACCTCACTATTCGAGTTGTACAAAGGAAAGTATTATTATTCTCAATTATAAAATAACTATTCAACATTTAAAGAATATAATACATCACTATTTACTTAATTCATTAATAGGAGGCTTGGTTTATATTAATTTTTATAATTTATTTTGTTAATAAAACATTTTGATAATACAATTAAATTTAATAGTAATACCTGTACGTTACAGATTTAATTACATGATTTACTTATACATGTAAATAATTTAATAACCAGGTAATTATTTAATTATTGTTAACTTATTAATCATTTAACAATAAATTATCTAACAAAAAACACAAATAATAAATTATAATTATTATTAATATTGTATAAAAAATTTAATGTACATTAATTATATGAAATTTGACCATGACTTTATATAAATGATCAAGCTATTGCTAACTATTTATACATTCATAATTTAACCATAAGGATATAGCAATATTGCCTTAATTTTACCTTATATTCGTTATTAGGTCTCTAACAAGAAGCGAATTACTAATTATTGACATTTGCAATGAATTGACTATTTTCAAAATTTTGTGAATTCTCAAGCACTTTTACATAAAAAGGTTTATCATCAATTATGTCAGAATTTAAGCATTCTTGCTTACTTTCCCTAAATGAAAATAAGTAATGATATTAGTTTTGTGGCTTTCAAGAACCTAATATATAAATAATAGTTCTTTTCCATGTGCGAGCTGATAGATAATTTATAAAAGGGTATCGAATTATAATTCTCGAGTTTTTTTAACCGTACTTTGTCCAACTATCTGTACCTCTGGTAGTTATCTGTTAGGCTTTTGTCTATATTGTCTATGTATCTTTTTGTGAGATCTCTAGAATATGATTGATATCCTAGATTATTCACGAAATCCATATATGTCCCTTAAAAAGGCATTTCCTTTCTTGATTTCATTAATACCATACTGAAGCCAATTAGGTGTATCAAATTGGATAATTCATTACAGCGTACTAAAATACAGAATGTCCTTCTGGTTTCCTTTAAAAATCCATTCTCTTTTTAATATTTCTTTTCATTATTAAGTCTAGTTGAAACCAATATTTGGGATCCTAATAACTATATCATATTCTTTATCGATGTCATCTTTATGAATATTGCAGATTTTACAGGCTTTGATGTAGCCTTATATAACCTTATTCATTTTTGACCGTTAGAAATTTCTGGTGACCATATCTGTTGTTTAATCTATCCCCAAATAGCCTAAGCATTTTGAATGGTATTTAAATTGAATTATCTCTAAATAGTGAAGGTACGTACTCCTATTCTGGATTTTCCTTTATTACTAAAAGAGCATCTACTTCTCGTAAAGGGTTTTTATTGCAGCTATTTATACTTCTTTCAACTAAATATTAAATTATTTCTGAGTCATTTTATTTTGTCGGTGAGCCAGATTGATATAATCCACAAAGTTCGCAGTTACAGATAATTATTTGGTTTTTCCATCATCTTCATTAAATCCTGCCACTTGGTCAAGTCATAAAGGACTATTCTCATCAAAATCCTCACCTTCTCTCTTTACTCTCAAGAGAACATTTTTCCAGGTCTATAAACTATCTAAAACTAGTATATGGAAAATAATTCTTGACACCTGATTTGACTAGTATTTAGTAATTGCGATTTGGTGGCGAACATCAAATTTCAATAATCTTTATAAACATTAATCTTATGCTTTGCACCATGAAGCAATTGTCGTCATTTGGTGGATTCCGTCTTTATTGCTAATAGTTTTTTTTCTGTAATTTAATAATTAAATTAGTCTTGCTAGGTGTCTTATAACAGTAGTAGATCGGATGAAAGGTTTTGTCGTTTCTATTTTGTAGCAATACTCTTTCTATATAATAATTAACAGAATCATATATGACAAAGAACTATTTGTCGTGGTCAGGAAAAGTTAGCACTGGCTGGGAGGAAAGAACTTCATTCAATTAATTTAATAAGTATGCTTCGAACATGATCTAAATCTTCCTCTAACGTTTATTAGAATGCTACTATACTACTCTGTCATCTAAGTAGACTTGCAGTACTTCCTAATATCTTCACTAAAACTATTGTTGACAAAAATTTTAATTACTGTGGATGCCTTGGTTAACTCAAAAATATTACCATATACTCAAAATGACTAAACTTTGTATTAAATATTGTTTTATATTCGTCACTCTTTTATATTTATATTAAGTTATAGGAAAATTTCAGATTAAATTTGAAAATCGCTACACTTCTTTTATACTCATATAAACTACACTAAATCTAGGAATAGACTATTTTTTTCTTTTGACTCATTTGTTCAGTTTCATGTAGTCGTAATTCACCTGATTTTTTCGTCAAGAATAACGCTGGATACCTGCAGAATATATTGACATAATAAATTCCTTAGTTAAGTTCTAGTCAATGTATTCCTTTAAACCTTTTTCTTCCCTTTGACTAGAAGGGTAAATTGATCCTTTATAATGTGTTGTATAAAGATCGAAATCTATATTACTTTAATAAAGCTTGTGATTTTACCTTCTCTTCTTCAACTTTATCTTAAGTATTATTCTGTACTATATATAAGCTATCACCTTCACATTTTCGTAGTGAGTCTACATCTGGTAGTTGTGGTCTTTCACCAGCAATCTTATAAACTTATTGAGGCTGCCCTTGGACATCTACCTATTGGTATATCAGGTGTCAATCAGTGAATTTTGATGTTAATATAATGGTTAATGTCATAGCCACTCCTACATCTCGTTGTAAAGTCACATAAGTTGGCTCTATTGGTGAGTTCATCAACCATGTTTACCTTTATTTTGAACTCATCCGTTACATGTGGTATCGATACTTTACCATTATCAGTAGTAAATGACTAAAATTAATTTTAAAACTTAAATTTAATTTTTAGCTAACTGTAAATGGATCGTCACATCATTTAATTATATCGCCTATTTGGTATTACTTTTAAGCAATTCATTATAATATTTCAATAGACTTGGCTTGATGAAACGTCTGGTAATTTACCAAAATAATGGTTTAGACTATTCATAAACATTTTTTCATACCTTCTTTAACCATTGAATATTGGAATGTAACTTTCGTACTCCGCAGAGTATGCATCAGTGATCACTACATTCTCGATTTAGCATTTTCTAAACACTTGTGGTGTTGGTCGGTACTGTATCTTAAGGCCGTAACCTTTAGTATTAATATAAGGTTGAATAGATTTATTAATCGGCAACTACCCATTCTCTTGAGTTCCCCATGCTAAATATCCAAACCTTTCATCCTCTTTTTGTTGTGTTTGATTTAACTCAATTAATCTTTCGATATTTTCTTCTAATTCATTATAATACAACTTTTTCTAATTTTTATTCTCTTCTAATAATAATTCAATATTATAAATTTATGGATCCCTTTTTTTTGAGGTCTTGCTGGAATTTCTTTCTTTTTTCCTGGTCTTCTCTCAGGTAGGTTTCAATATTATAAATTTCATATTTAACGACTACTTCTTTTCCTTTTCCACGGTAATCTGCTAGGTTAGGATTTCATCCATTATACGAAGTTCAGCCACTCTAGCCTGACTGCCTGTTTCATCGTTTGCCACTCTCTACTCAACTTCACCAAACCACTTGTCTAACTTGTATAAAGTGGTTTAGCTCTCGTCTCATTTTTTTGAAAATTTATTTTCATTTTGATTTTACATAGCATCTAATTTTGATGACATTTGTTACTGACAACTAAGTAACATGATTTTTATCTTTTCCATCCACCTGTTTATCAATGAAAAAAAATCAAGAGCTCCAATATTATTATTATTAATTGGACTTAGATTGTTATACGCCACTACTTGCTTTTCTATAGTATTCGTCTCTTTCATATTTCACGAGTTTTATTACTCAATAATTAATACTAATAATTCAACACTTAAAGAATAAAACACAGCACTATTTACTCTATTAATTAATAGAAGGCTTGGTTTATGCTAAATATTAATAATTTGTTAATATAGTAATTTACTTTTTATTAATAATAAAATATTTTTGATTAATTTAATTATATGACTTACTTATATATGTCAATAATTTTAAAATTGAGTAAATAAAAATAAATATTAAAAAATTAATATACAAATATTATAGGTAATTAAACTAAATGCTCTTGAATACATTTCATAACAATAAGTACATTATTCGATAGCTATCTTTTTACCATGTGTCCGTTATACAAAGTTTAGGCTTTTATACAGTAAATATAAATATATGAAATATGCTAAATAATTTATTTTACCGATGTTAATATATTTATTATTTAAAAACATTAAACGTAAAAATAATTATGAAATTGATAATTTTTATGTTCTAAAAATAAATAATTCAATATTTATTTGAATAATAATAATCGTACTTCAGTAAATTTAATTAATAATAATTCAATATCCAACAGCGAAATATTATAATCAAACTCAAATAAAAAAATATATAATAAAAGAAATAATTCAAAAGTAAACATAAAAATGCAAAATTATTATAAATAAAATCTAAAGAACAAAAAGAAACTTTAAATTAGCTTAATAAAAGAATTAAAATGGAATATTTAAACAATAATAATAAACTTAATAGTGAAAAGGTTATTTCTATGAATAACAAAAATAATAATAGCGAATTAATAAAAAAAATTAGTTATAAGTAATCATAATATTGAGAATCATCAAGCTAGAAAATTAAAATCCTTCAATATAAAAGATATACTTCTGATTAGATAGTAATAACAAAAGTAAACAAACTTGAATTAAAAATAAAGCATGGCAGAACCTCTAATAAAATAATAAAATATTTCAAATTAAAAGATAATTTTACGAATAATGTTTCTATTGTGAAAATAGTTATTTAAAAGTTTATTGATCCATGTAACTATTAAAAATTTTTATATGAAAGATAAAGAATAGGGTTAGGTTAATAGTAAGATAGTTAAATATAAAGCTAAATCAGTAACAAGTGGAATTAACCAAATATATAAAATTGATTATAATAATACATTTTCCTAAAGATTCAGACGTGATACTTTTAGATCAATTATTTCTATTGTAATTCAAAATTACTTTAATATTTACTGGAAGGATATTAAATTTGCTTATCTTAATTCAAAATAAGATGAAGAAATTTATGTATTGATGCTTAAGAGTATAAAATAAAAAGGATTTTATAAATTATATAAAGCATTATATGGTCTAAAACAACAGGGTAGAATACGGAATGAATCATTAAATAAGACATTATTGAAACTAAATTTTAAGAGATTTATAAGTGTCCCATATATATACATAAAAAACATAAGTATTATTAAATAAATTTTTCATCAGTTGTATATATCGATAGAATAATCGTTGCAAGTACAAATGATGAAATAATTTAATCTACACTTGTGGGTGAAGTTGATTTCATAATATAAATTAAGATTATAAAATATAAGGATGGTTATTTGATTCAATATCATTTTTAATACAGATATGTTTGTTATATATAATTTAAAAATAAATATAATGGTTGATTTGATTATCAGCTTCACTACAATCAATTGCTCTTCTAATTTGTAAATTTATAGCAAATAAGTATTTAGAGTTACATCTAAAATAAATTTTTCGTTCTAATAAGTCCAAATAATATTATTGCAATCTCCCAATAAAATACATTTGTATCTGAATGTTTACTGATTATGAGACATTCTTTGGATTTATTATTTTTTGATATGAATTCTAGTATTATATTGATTAATCAATATTACACCACTAACTATCCTTTAATCCCCATGAACCATTTTCATCAGTATATCTGACTTCTGGATTTACGAAAAATTAAGATGAGTATCCTAAAACGTTAAATGAACATTTAACATAACCACTAGCACATAGATCACGTTTCCCCCATGAGTTTCAATACTTTAATTCCAAACTCATCTATATATTCAACTTGCGTATTTTGATTAGAATTTCATTTAACTCTATGTTTAGAAAATTTAGCTGATCAGGATAAATTATTATTTTTAATATATATACTAATGGTATGATATTTAAAAATTAATTTTATTCACTTAGCACTATCAATTATTGAACAAAAACTTAGTTTTTAATATTAAAATCTTGGTTTTTATTATCTTTTATAAGAGTTAACAATAATAATTACTTTCTATTTAACAAAATACGTTACAATAACTTGAAATCTACAAGATGAAGATTTTTCGGTCTACCGCTGGTATAGAGTTATATTCAAAACTATCATTTAGGAATCAATAATTAACAAATTTTGGACTTGTAATCACGGGCCACAATTTAAGGTTTTAATGAAAATTGTATCTAATAACTAGTATTAAAACAATTGAAAACTCTTTTCAATAATCAAAAAATAACCTTTCAAAATTAATATGTCATTTATTAAAATTAGTTTACTCGACTGTTACCATTTATAATTGGACAAAGATCTGGTCGACTTTACTGATAAAATTATAAAATTATTAATTTTGAGAAAACAAAAAACCAAAAAAAAAAACCGAAAAAAAAATATTTATTTTGAAAGAGTTAGAAATGAGGTTTGATCGATTATCCTTAGAAGAGATAATGGGTCAAGAAAATGATTTAAATTTCGGAGTGGTAAACAAACCACCATCATTCACCAGAAGAAATCAAGATCTTGAAGGCTTCCTAACTATGGTTGAATTAACCATGGAATCAAAGCCAAACCAATTTCAAGACGAAAGAAGTAAAGTGCGATTTCTTATGTCTTGCATGCTTGGAAAATCTTTGGAATGGGGTTTCTTGCCTATGTAGAAATAATAATCCGTTACTTAACTCAAACGATGATTTTGTGAAAGAATTAAAATCAAATTTCGGTAATTATACAAGTGAGTCTATAGTTGCAAATAAAAAACTGTGTAATATTTATCCGAAGAAGAATGGGCACGTATTTGAATATATAGCAGAATTTCAAAGGATCGCTCAATATTCTGATTTTAATGAAAGTACAAAAATTTATATGATTATTAGAAGATTAAAACAACCATTAAAAGAAAAACTTGCTCCAAATCCTAGATATTTTGTTAGGTTAAATACTATTTTATTAAAAATAGGGCGTTTATTTCCTATGCAAACAAACAGGATATTTCAAATTCAATTGTCCAAAAAAGATTAAACCGAAAAACTTTAGATTGATCATGAAAGGAAATGATACTGATGATAGTGTTTGAGGTAACTCTTCAAATATGAGAAGAATAAGAACGTGAAGAACTTTTAATGATGAGGGAAGTTACTTTAGATAACAAATATCACCAACAACCAAATATTTTAGATCTTTTTTTTATCAAAACTAATGAGATTGAAGAAAGTAAGGTTAAAGTAATTATTGACTCTAGCTCCAATTTAAATTTTATCCATTCCTAAGTCGTAAAGAAACTTAGTATTAAGACAGAAATAATCAATAAATATTTTAGCTCCTCAGGATTTGGATATGGGATCTCTAATGTCACTAAAGAAACTGAAAAATGTATTCTATGCTATAAAAACCACTTAGAAATTATTCAGTTCTAGTACTCCGAAACTCAGATGTAGACCTGATTCTAGGACTACCTTGGATTGTTAAGAACAGTACAAGCAATTACTATGATGCTAAAAAATACCTTTTAGTTCTGGTTTCTGTTCTAGCTATTGTAATAATGGGAAAAGAAAAAAAAGCAAAGGAAAAAGGACTACTAAGAGAAATGAGATGGCTTTTCTTGAACAAGAAGTGGCCGAAGAAGAGGGATCTTCATTTGGAACTTTATTGAACATTTTGAAGTTTTTTTAGCTTTATTTTATTTGGGCAATTAAATTGCATGTGTCCAGCTTTACCATATTTGAAACATAGTACCTTCTTTCTTCTTTCTTCAATATTTGATTCTTTTTCAATATAGTTCTTGTTGTGTGATGGAAAATATCTTGTGACTTTTTGACCTTTTTTAATGCGATAAAGATCCACATCCATTGGATCATCTTGATTATATTTTCTACGGTCTTGATGAGTTAAGTAATATTCTTGGATATCATTTCTCTTGGTAAGACTTTCTATATTCACAGATTCACTAAAAAGCTGAAATAAATTGTTGGGATTTGGATTTACGAGAGTTAAGCGTTCTCTCATCTTGGGATGGAGTCCTTTATTATACATAAATATTTTTGAGGATTCATTAAAGTTCGAGTATTGGCTTATCTTCTGGAATGAAATGATGTATTCCATAAAGTGGCCATATTTGAACTGACGAGTTTCCCATTAGCGACAGCAGCATCAATGTCAGGGTCGCAAAAGTTTCTTCTTGGTTCATTAATGAAGTTCTCATAGTTTCTAAGAACTTCGTTATTATTCCTCCGCAAGCAAGATGCCCAGTTAAGTGCTCTTCCAGTACAATATGAAATAACAAACATGACTTTCCTTCTATCATCGGGGAACCTTTGTGGATTTGCCTCGATAGCTAACTCTATCCTTGTCAAAATCCATCGAGATCTTTCTTAGTTCCCGAGAATAAGGGAGGGTCGTTGATAATCTTCAGTTGAGGAGCTATATTAGGTTGTTGTTCCATTTGATCCTCTGGACTTAAATTTTGAAATATGAAATTCACTTCTTCCAACTTGATTAATTTATTTATCTACTCAAATTTCAACTAATATTTTATTGATTTTTTCTGACCTGCCTATTTATTGAGGTATTTACTTATATAATTTATTTTATTTATTATTAATTATTTTCTATTAATTAATTATTATTATATTAATATTATACTATTATTCATAAAGTATTCAGTACAATATCAAATTGTAAAGGTGTGTGACGAGTAAACAAAAAAAATATAATATAATATAATAATATTAACTGATATGGCATAGAAGAAACACAATAGAAATAAAAGACCGTGAAGATAAAGCGCAATAAGACAACACAGTAAAGGTAAACACAATAAAAACTAAACACAATAGTAGAAACCAATCACAATAGTAGAAACTACACAATTTAAACAAATAAAAATAAGTAAATTCTTTTATTAATAAATTCTTTTATTAATTATAAATTTCTTTTATGTTATTAATTGTAAAATAGTTAATAACTAATACATCAATTTAATCGAGAAAAATTACATGTATTTATATTTTTTCTTATTACATTATTAATTTATAATGTTATTTAATAATATATATAAAGCTATTTATTTATAAATAAAAGATTTTTAATTAATAATTTTATTATTTATTAATTTACTAAAACTAAAATTAATTTATTACACTATTTATTTTATTTATTACCTTAATACTAATAATAATTTTAATTATATATTTAATATTGAAAAACAATTATTAATATTAACTATTTAAGATTATTCCTAAATTAATATTTAATTATTTAAAACTAAAATAGTTTAACTAAACTAATTAATTAAAAAAATATTTTCAATTTAAAATAATAATTTAATTTTATTTCAATAAATTTTATTTCAATAAATTTTATATTATAAAAAAATTTCATATACATTAAATAAACTAATTGTACAAAAAATTAAACTATTTAATGTATTAAAGATTTATTAAATCTTTACACACAGTCTAGTTGAGGTCCATTAACCATATTTATAATTTGGGGTAATCCATGCCTACTAAATACATTAATTAGAAAATTAATGACATCTTGAGAAGTAGCTGATTGGTATGCTTCAGCTTCCGTCCATAACGTAAAATAATCTACACAAACGATAATAAATCTATTTTCTTTTGAAGTAATCTTTAGAGGTCAAATAATATCCAATCTTAATCTGACAAAAGGTGTTTCTACTGGTGTCCTAAATTTTTCAATTAAATTTTGAGTAGGTTCCGGTCTGTTTAACTGACAAATTTTACAGATAGACATGTACTTCTTTATATCCAGAATCATATTTTTCCAATAAAAGTTTTGTTTAATTCTGTCGAATGTCTTTCGTAATCATTCATGACCTATCTTATGGGTCATTCCAATTATTTTTTTTTTTCATATAGCTATCAATTACTTGTCTAAGTTTATCTTTATCTCTAATGTAGGCCTAACCATCTATGGTTATAACTCTACCATTTAAAAATATTTTCATAAACTCAAAAATATATTTTTCATTTTCGTTTTCGCTTATAGTATTTAATGGGTTATTATTCGTGATATTACCATTATTTACAATATTATTTCTATTACTATTATCATTTTCTTCATCTACAATTGCATTAACAATAATATTTTCTTTTCTTTTAATTCGTGACAACGCGTCAGCAATAATATTTGATTTCCATGGTTGATAAACAACTTCTACTTGCAACTGACTAAACAAATTACACCAACGCGTGTTTACTAGTACTAAGTTCGCATTTTTTTATAATATACACTAGTGGTTGATGATCAGTATATAAAATCGTTTGAAATGAATTACCTAAAATATATGGTTTAAATTTTGTTATACTATAATAGGCTTCAGTTCCTAACTCCGTTATGGGATAATTATATTCAGATTTTTGTAATGTACAACTAATGTAAAAAACTGGATGTTCCAACTTATCATCATATAATTGTAACAATACTCCACTAATTTCTTGATAACTAGCATTAAAACGAATTAAGAAAGGCTTATCAAAACATGGATAACATATTATTTTTAAGGGCTCTTTTTAGGATATTAAAACTAGTAATATGGTTATTGGACCGTTCAAATATAGAATTTTTCTTTAGAAGTTTACACAAAAGAAATGATAACGACGAATAGTTTTCAATAAAATTTCTGTAATAACCAATTATACCAAGAAAAGAACGCAATTCTGTAATATTTGTTGGATGATCTAACTTGGTGATAGCATCAGTTATCTTTTCTAGCGGGTGTAGAACTTTATTGAATATTTTATGTCCTAAAACTTCAACTTCAAAAGCACAGAAATGATATTTTTCAATATTCAACTTTAACTTATATTTTCTTAGAATTTTAAATACATTTGCCAAATCTATTAAGTGTTCTTCAATAAATGGTGAGTATACTATAATATCATCCAAATATATTTGAACGAATTTATTAATTAAATCGAAGAAAATCCGATTCATTTCTCGTTGAAAAGTGGCAAGAGCATTGGTCAATCCAAAGGGCATTAACTTAAAGTAGTGATTTCCAAATTTAGTCGTAAAGGATGTGATTTCTTGATCACTCTCATACATAGGTATCTGATGATACCAACTAAAAAGATCTATAGTAGAAAATATAAAAGCATCCTTAAAAACATCAAATATCTCCTGAATTATAGGAATAGCATAGGCATCTTTTTTAGTAATTCTATTTACTAGTCTATAATCAATACATAGCCTCCACTTCCCGCTTTTCTTAGGTACCAACACTATAGGAGAAGAACCATGGGGAGTGAGAAGGAGATATTAATCCCTTATCAATTAATTTTCTTAATTTTTCTTTTAGTGCTTCCAATTGTATTTGTGAAATCCTATAGACCTTTTGTTTAATAGACTTGCTACCATTAAGTAATTCTATATGATGAGGTAATAATAAGGAGGGTTCCAAATCATCGCTAGAAATCTATATTACAACTGCGTAAGAATTTAAAATATTTTTAAATTTTTTTTTAAAAATTTCATATTTAATATCCATATCTTTGATTAATTCTTCTAAAATCTTATATTTGTTTACTATTTCGTTCTTAATATTAACATTATTATTAAATGTAAAGGATGGTTTTCCAAGGATGTAACAAAACATAGCCTGGAACTGGACAATCTGTACATTCTCCAATGGTACTACATTGAAACTAAAGACACCATTAATATTATTAATTTTATTTCTTATGTATAAGTATTTACTATTAGCATCCACTAATAATCTGTAATCGACTTACGTTTTTAAATTAATAATTATATCGAAAACGGGGTCATCGGTGTCCACAATTCTGAATTTTGAATTAATTTTTGATGTTCCAATTTTTACTTCCAATCGTGCAATTTCATAAGTTTCTTCTTATGCATCTGTCAAAGCTTGATGTACTCCACCAGAGTTAGTTCCTACAATTGTATAATTTTTAATATGTTCGTTTAAGAATTTCCTTGTTACTAAATTGGCATTACTACCACTATCAATTAGTATAGTAGCAGGAAACCCATCTACAGAGTCACTAACCACAGCTATGTCATGTTCTTGTACTTCCCTAGTACAATAACAATGAGCAGGATTATTAGATATTTCCCAACTATCTATATTATTATAGCATTCCGCGTATCCCACAATCGTTTCTTCATTTTTCTTAGTTTTTTTAAAACTTTTATTAACTTCGGCACGCAAGGCACCACTAATTCCAAATAGTTGAGCTAAATTAATATTCGCTGAGGTATGCCGTAACTCTTCCTAAATATCGTATAGTTCTATTCCTTCCAACAACTGAATAATTTTCCCAACTCTGGTAGTTTTATCCTTGACGTTATCTTTTTCACCTATATTGGTAACCTTACCTTTAACTCCATTTCCTATTTTATTTATATTTTTGTTGTCATCGAACTTCTTAAAAGCTTCATGATTGATCTTCATTTTCATCAATTTTATTATTATTTTATTACTATTTTTATTATTATTATTGCTACTATTACTACCGAATTCCACATTTCCACTATTCAAATCCATATTACCATTATCCAAGTCTACATTTCCACCTATATTATCTTTATCCAAATTTTTATCATTAACATCATTCCATTTATTATTTCGATTAATTTCTGAATTATTATCTTGACGACAAAGTTTATTTTTATTATTAATAATATTATTAGTTTCATTATTAATTTTTGATTAATTACTGAATCCTCAACCTTTCTATTTCTTAAATTATATTTAACCCTAACATTATTTATATTATTATTAGAATTATCCATTTAATCATTTGATTCATTAACAAAAATTCTTTTTGGTTTAGGTAATAGAGATGTATATTTTTTCATTTCTACTGAGTTTAGAAGCAGCAATTATGGCTTCATAATTATTATTTGTTGTTGTCATAATAGACAAGTTGGCAATTTGATTACTGGAAGTTTTTCTTCTTCCATAATTTAGTTTTTTTTTTGTAAATTTAAATAATTAATGAAATCAGGATTTTTTTTTAAATTTGCTAGTTCTACACAATCTCTAGTTATATGTCCAGGTTTTTACCTTTAAATGTTGTATTCTGTTGATAAGGTCGTTTACTCCGTCATCATTATTCGAGTTATATTTTCCATACTCATTAATAGAAAATTATTATTTCTAACACAATTTCTGTTACTCTGATTAGTTCTATCTATATTAAACGCATTTCTAGAGGAATTATGAAGGTAATAATTATAATTTAGACTAGTGTTACTTGGTGAACTATGTTTATATTTATGAAAATGACTATTTATGGGGTCATTGACTTGAATATTTTTATAACCTAACCATACATAACGATTAGTTCTATTTCTGTTGATCAAATTGGTAGAATGAGAGTCCTGTAGAATTTTTTCATACATTTCGGCAAGACTGCAGGCTTTCTTCAAAATATCCGCTTCTGCCATGGCTACCTTTTCATAGATATAAGCTCTTGGTCTCAATGCGTTTTCATAGTCAATTACTGAAATTGCTCCCCTATCTTCAGATTCCAATTGAACATATAGGTCTAAATATCTAGTGTTGAAGTCGTACACGGATTCGTTCGGTTCTATAATTAATCTCTTCAACTCTCTCAGTTTATCAACTTTTTTGATTTTCCCTCCAATATTTAGCCTTTATCATGTACGCACATTCGTCCACTGTAAGGGGTCTATTTAATTGAACCTTCTTTTCTCTTAGCACTCTCATAATATCATCTTCAGCTGCTGCGATAATATAGTTAAATTTGTCTTCATCAGTAACAACACCTCCTCGCTGAAACCATCAATTCTGAATTTCGATATGGTCTGCCAAATCTTGGTAGTGTCTTAGTATCTACATCCAAAAATCCATGACCACTACTTGAGCTATTAGAACTACTACTACTAGACATTTAATTCCACATTAAATATATAATAATACTTTATAATTTAATAAGGATTATTTTTAATTATACTAGTAGACTTGTCAAAGAAAAAAATTTTTTTTTTATTTTATTTTTATTTTTATTGAATAATATCAATATCATTTATTCTAAATTTTAGTTTCTTAATACTTCAATGCTCTATGTATTATTATTTTTTTTATCTTATTTATCCTATTTAGTATTAAATTTTTTTTTTTTTATTAGTAATGAATATTTTTGTAAGAAATTAACACGAAAAATAATTAATAAATTTTATAACATTCTTTCAAAATATAATTTATCTAAATTCGTAAATGTAATGTAAGAATCTATAATTATTTGCTAACAAATAATTATATTTTCTTAGTTAAGTTATTATAACTATAACTTTATTTAATTACATATAATATTTATTCATTAAATTTATTTAATTACATATAATATTTATTCATTAAATTTATTTAATTACATATAATATTTATTCATTAAATTTATTTAATTACATATATACATATAATATTTATTCATTAAATTTATTTAATTACATATAATATTTATTCATTAAATTTATTTAATTATATATAATATTTATTCATTAAATTTATTTAATTACATATAATATTTATTCGTTAAATTTATTTAATTTAATTTTAAATATTCATTTAATTTAACAAAATTCATTTAATTGATTTTAAATAATATATTTACAATATATTAATTCTATACTGTAACTAATGCATTGTATATTGTATTCTATATTGTATTCTGTATTGTATTCTGTATTTTATAATGTATTTTGTATTTTATTAACTATATAATTTTATATTTTTTAATATAAGGATAAATTATATGATCGGAATATCTTTTATTATTATATTCTTTTATTTTCGATCATTAGATTAGATTGGAAAATCGGTTAATTAAGATTTTTCCCAATTACTTTTTAGAAGTAATCGGTTTTACTTAATTAATGCGATGATCGATACGGATAGAATATCGATCGAAAACTTATCTAGGTTTTTCTATCTAATCTTTTCCTAGATAAGAGATTTATTAAGATTAGAAAATCCTTTCTTAATTAACCTTATTTTCATAAAAAAAAATAAATAAGGCTCTTGAGTTCTCTTTGAGAAATCAAGAGTTATTATTATAAGAAAAATATAATAATAAAAAAACTTAATAAAAATAATTATTAAACTTAATAAAATTTAAAAATCTTTTTTTTAAAAAAAAAATTATATATATATATATATATCTTTTATAATAACGTGTTCTCCTCTACTCTTATAATAAACTCGAATTTTAAGGTAAAATTCTCAATTTATTAATATTATTATTAATAAATTGAAGATAACAATTTTGTTATAAGAAATTATAATAAAATTGTTACATGTAATGTAAAGAATTATAATTATTTTCTAAAAATAATTATTATTCTTTAATGAAAAATTAATATTTAAAGCTTATTATTTTATAAAATTTTATGAATAATTATGACATATAGTAATTATTAATTAATGTTATTATTTTAAAAATTTTATTTACATTAAATTAAATCATCAATAATTAATATATTAAATGATAATAATATATTATTGTATTAAAATAATGATAATTCTATTTAATTAAGAAGAATTAAATTATATATTAAAATGATAAATTTTATTTAATCAAGAAATAATTAAATTATATTATTTCTTGGACTTTTTAATTTAAGAAAATTAAAAGAATTAATAATTTAATTATATTTGTGATTGAATATTAATAAAATTAATATATAATTAGTTAATAAGTTTTCTCCCTTATTCGGGTTTTCTTATTAACTAAAGATTGACGTAATTAAACACCAATCGAAATCTATCAAGTTTTTTCTTCTCATCTTTTTCTAGATAGAAATAATTTTTCAAGATTAGAAATCAAATTAATATAAATAGGACTCTTGATTCTTCTAAAAATAATCAAGAGTTATTATTATAAGAAATTATAATAATTAACACAAACATATTTTAAAAATACTTTTTAATAAAAAATTTATATAATAAAATAATTTCTAAAATACATTTGACTTTTGGTGTTGTTTATTATAATCTTATAATAAACTCGATAAGTTTTAATAAAAAATTTTGTTTTCAATTTTATTTTATTTTTCCTTTTATCTCAATTAATAATATTTTTTTTATTATTAATTGTAGAAAGAATTAATTATTAATATAATTAAATATTTTTAATTAATTCTTTACATGTAAAAGCTAGATTTAATATTAACTAAAATAACGAATAACAAATAACACAAAGTCTAAGATAAATTAATACCTCTCTATTCGAGTTGCTATATGAAATATTAATACTAATTTTAATTAATCATTTATCAACCCTTAAAGAAATATAGCGAAGCACAAATTTACTTTATTTCGTTAACCGTTACTAGGCTTATGCTAAATGTTTATTTAATTTTAATAATTAATTTTTATTTATTTATTTAATATTATAAATTTTATATAACAATTTACGTTAATAGTAACGATAGTGCGTTACTGTTACAAGTACAATTATTTTTATACATGTAAATAAATGAATGATTGGTACATCATTTAATTTAACATGATTTAGAGAACATTTAATTGACTAACTAGAGCTATATAGCTAATAATAGAATAAACTATAAAATAGAATAAAATTTAATGTATGAAATTAAGTAAAGATTTTATTTTGACTAGCTAGAATTGCTAACTGTTCATTGATATGCTACGTAACCAAAGGACTATCATTGGATAGGCTTAATGTTACTATTTATCTTATTACAAAACTATTTAAATTAAAAATAAATTTAAACTATTTATATTGAAATTAATAATAAAATATTTATAAAATAAATGACCAATTAACCTACAAAAATTAAACTAATATTTTAAATGATTAGCTGGAAATTGCTAATGGATAATAGATACATTACATAAACTATGATGATATCATTAGATTATGTATCAGTATACCATGTATCTCTTACAATTAGTAAAATCCAAATCAAAGTATGTTGGTTAGTTGTAATGAAATTGACCTATATTTCATGGATTAGATTTCGAGCTTAGTCCATTTTTACAAAAATTATAAATTTTAATATTTATTAATAATATTTTTTATAATTTTTTTTTTTTTTTTTTTTTTTTTTTTTGTAAAAAATATAGAATTTAATGGAATTTCATTCCTTTTATAATTTAATTGAATGAATTTAGAAAATTCTAATTTTCGAATTATGTTTATCCTTTTTAACCTAAGATTCATTTTTTATTGATCAAAAATCATTTTCTAGAACTTTTAATATTTTTTCATTCAAGACACTATTTTTCCTGAAAAAGCATCAATAGATGTGAAATATTTTCAACAAAATTTGATTTCTTTATGTTTTTATTTTATTTAAAAATTATTGTTAGTAATGCTTAACTATAGTCAATAAATATTATAACTATTTTATATATAACTAATAAAACAAGTTTTTATACAAACAATTTTTATTTTTTTTTTTCCAATTACCTATAAAATTTAGAGTGCTGTATACTGTTGGATTAAATAAAGTTTTTGATTAATTTTATTATTTCATTTAATTATAATCAAATCTTAGAATATGATAACTCACATAATCATCTTGAAAATAAATTTGAAACAACTAAATCAATTGTAAAAAAAAAAAAAAAAAAAAAAAAAAAAAAAAAAAAAAAAAAAATTAAAGATGAAATTTCGAAATAGTCCAATTCCTTTTAATGTGTAAATATAAAATGAAAAATATGATGAAATTTCTCAAAGTTATGGGGTATGGGTCTTCCATGTCCTGAATAAAAATCAATTAAATCCAAAGTAAAGTAACAAGAAGTAGGAAAAAAAAAAAAAACAGCTACCACCTTGATATAACAACATTTGATGAAATTCCCAAATGAATTAAAATATTATAAAAACAAAAAAAAAAAAGAGAGATGAAAAAAAATGATATTTTATGATATTCCTAAAATCATAATTTAATTGTTTTTTTTTTCTATTTCCATTTATTCCAAATAGTATTAATTATTTTCTATAAATAAGTTTTTTTTTCTGAGGATGTCTCATTTTATATTGCACCTATATTTAGCTATCAAAGTATCCATAACCAGTACCTATGTTTAACAGAATTAAATTGTTTGCTTTTTATTTTTTTTTTTTTTTATAAAGAAAAGGAAGTAAGTTTAAACAAACTTATGAAATATTATTTAAAGACATAAAAAAAAAAAAAAAAAAAAAAAAAAATTTTCTAGTAAATATAATAGTATTGAATTTCACCAAAAATATTGATATAAATGAATAAATAAATAAATAAATAAATAAACATCCAAAATAAAAATTTTTTTTTTTTTTTTTATAAACTTGTTTTCATTCAATATTAATAATATTTAATTTTGAATCTAGTGCATTTTGTAATGTGGCGTATTTTATATGTGGCTTGCCTTACAATAATTAAATAAATAATAAATATTCTTTTTATATATATAATTTATTAATATTCAATTATAAAAATAATTTTTTATAAAAAAAAGTAATATTTCATAATTCTTTTTTTTAATAGAATATATTATTATTACTTTTGAAATAGTTATTTAATAATATTTAATTGAAAAATATATTATTATTTCTTTTGAAATAATAATTATTTATATATTTATTTATGATTGTATAGAATATATTAAAAATGCATGGCTTTATTTAAAAAATTTTATACACCACATTGCAAAATGTACAATCCTTTAATTTTATTTATTTATTTATTTATTGGTTTAATAATTTTCAATTTGGAGACATACCACATTTTTAATGCGCCATATGTTTTCAAAAATTTTGGCGAAATGCGCCCACTCCCATAGGAGGATAGATTAATTTTTAATTTTTAATTTTTTTTTTTAAGGGAAAAAAAGAAAAGTATTAAGAACTTCAACAACACAATTTTTTTTTTTTTTTTTTAAAAAAAAAAAAAAAAACTATTATTCCTATGTTTCCAAGGAAACAGGTAATGGTATCAAGGATGGTAGATAATTCATGTAAAGTAAAGTATAACACTTTTCCAACTACAAAATATTTCTCGAAAAAAAAAAAAAAAAAAAAAAAAAAAGATGATGAATCAAAAATAATATATCCCCCCAACTACAAAATATTTCCTGAAAAAAAAAAAAGTAATGGATCAAAAATAATATTTATCCCCCCCAACTACAAAATATTTCTCGAAAAAAAAAAAAAAAAAAAAAAAAAAGATGATGAATCAAAAATAATATATCCCCCCAACTACAAAATATTTCCTGAAAAAAAAAAAGTAATGGATCAAAAATAATATTTATCCCCCCCAACTACAAAATATTTCTCGAAAAAAAAAAAAAAAAAAAAAAAAAAAAAAAAAAGATGATGGATCAAAAATAATATATCCCCCCAACTACAAAATATTTCCTGAAAAAAAAAAAGTAATGGATCAAAAATAATATTTATCCCCCCCAACTACAAAATATTTCTCGAAAAAAAAAAAAAAAAAAAAAAAAAAAAAAAAAAAGATGATGGATCAAAAATAATATATCCCCCCCAACTACAAAATATTTCCCAAAAAAAAAAAAAAAAAAAAAAAAAAAAAGATGATGGATCAAAAATAATATATCCCCCCCATCTACAAAATATTTCCCAAAAAAAAAAAAAAAAAAAAAAAAAAAAAGATGATGAATCAAAAATAATATATCCCCCCCCCAACTACAAAATATTTCCCAAAAAAAAAAAAAAAAAAAAAAAAAAAAAAAAAAAAAAAAAACTATTATTCCTATGTTTCCAAGGATACAGGTAATGGTACCAAGGATGGTAGATAATTCATGTAAAGTAAAGTATAACACTTTTCCAACTACAAAATATTTCCCGAAAAAAAAAAAAAAAAAAAAAAAAAAAAAAAAAAGATGATGAATCAAAAATAATATACCCTTCCAACTACAAAATATTTCCCGAAAAAAAAAAAAAGTAATGAATCAAAAATAATATTTATCCCCCTCAACTACAAAATATTTCCCAAAAAAAAAAAAAAAAAAAAAAAAAGATGATGAATCAAAAATAATATATCCCCCCCCCAACTACAAAATATTTCCTGAAAAAAAAAAAGATGATGAATCAAAAATAATATTTATCCCCCCCAACTACAAAATATTTCCTGAAAAAAAAAAAAGTAATGGATCAAAAATAATATATCCCCCAACTATAAAATATTTCCCAAAAAAAAAAAAAAAAAAAAAAAAAAAACTATTATTCCTATGTTTCTAAGGAAACAGGTAATGGTATCAAGGATGGTAGATAATTCATATAAAGTATAACACTTTTCCAACTACAAAATATTTCCCAAAAAAAAAAAAAAACTATTATTCCTATGTTTCTAAGGAAACAGGTAATGGTATCAAGGATGGTAGATAATTCATGTAAAGTAAAGTATAACACTTTTCCAACTACAAAATATTTCCCGAAAAAAAAAAAAAAGTGATGGATCAAAAGTACAACCCAGGTAAGCTAATCTTTTTTTTTTTTTTTTTATTTTTTTTTATTTTTACTTGGGATAGAGCATATGGAAGGGAAAATTAATCAAGACTTTAAAGGCTTAAAGGCTTAAAGGCTTAAAGGCTTAAAGGCTTCATAGGAAAAAAAAAAAAAAATTAAATTTTGAGAAAAAAAAAAAAACAAGAGACGACCTAAAACTCAAACTTCTGGTATCCTAAATTTTGAATTTTTATTTATTTATTTATTTATTTATTTTTTAGCCTTGGCTTTTTCCGATGGGGGTTACTTCTTGCCAGATTATGGATATAAAATTCCGATGCTTGTGTTGTCAAAGCTGCCAAAATAAGCTGCTAAAATAAGCTACCAAAATGATTGAAAAAGACTGTCCAGAAAGATATATTCTTGTTGTTATAAAAAAAAAAAAAAAAAAAAAAAAAAAAACAGTTAATCCTCAATTGGAATCTTTGGTTTTTCCGAAATGCAATCTTTTCCGTGAATTTTGAAATGAAATAGTTTACGGATATTGAAAATTCTTTAAGAAAAATTTTAAATTATTATTATTTCTAAATATTGTCCAATAACAAGAAGTAATGGTAAACCGTAGTATCATAGATATGAAGAATATAAGAATCCAGTCCTGATTAGGATAGTAGTAACGAGATCCATAATATTAATAATTTAAATTGACCTGACTTTACCATATATATTTTTATATTTAAGAAACAAATATAAAAAAGATCATCTCATCAAGGTTATCAAGATTAGGATCTAAAGAAAAAAATTTTTTTTTGATTTTATAAAATGCAATAAATGTTATATGCTTTTTCATGAGAAAGTTTCTTGATATAATAAGAGCAGTGGAAAGAAAGCTTGAACCTTTTAAGATCACAAGGAACTCTATAGCATGAACGTTATCATCAACTTTATTAACCGTTTCTATAAATTTATTTACCATTTCATTAAAACTTCACTCTTCATTATCATTAAATGAAACGTTTATGAATTAAAAAAAAAAAAAAAAAAAAAAAAAAAAATTTTTTTTATTAAATTTTTTTTTTTTTTTTTTTAAACTTTATATCAATAATTGAGTTATTGAGTAAAAAAAAATAAAATATAGAAATATATATATATTAAAAGATAATTATAAAACATTCATAAATATAAATATAATCCAATAAATAAAAAAAAAATAAAAATAAATAAAAATAAATAAATAACATAATAGAGATAAAATAAAAAAAAAAAAAAACATGAAAAAAATATAAGGACATTTTAAAATCCTGAAAAAAAAAAAAAAAGGAATATTAATCAGTAATCATAATTATAGTAGAGAAGATAGATACTTTTTTTTTTTTTTTTTTTTTTCTTTTCAATACAAAATCATTGAAAAACATTGGTGATCATTAATTCATAAAAATTAATAAATTAGCAGTATTAATTATTTATAGTAATAAAAAATAATAAAAAGATAGATCAACATTATTATTATTAGTAGTATTATTATTATATATAATATATAAATAAATAGGCAATAACACTTACATTTAAAAAATAGAGTAGCCTATATAAATTTTTTTTTAACTAAGATATTATTTTATTTTTTATTTTTAATTTTTTTTACTTATTTATTTATTTATTATTCATCAAGAATAAATTTTTTTTTTTTTTTTTTTTTTTTTTTTTTTATTCTTATACTTTTTTTTATTTATTTATTATTCATCAAGAATAAATTTTTTATTTTATTTTTTTTTTTTTTTTATTTTAAATAATATATTAAATCAATAGGGAATTAAAAGTATAATAATATATATACGTATATATATATATTATTTTTTTTTTTCTTTTTCTTCTTCTTTAATTCCCTTTATTTTTAATAATAAAAATTATTATAGTTTAGAAAAAAAAAAAAAAGTTTAAGAACTTTGTTTTAATAGAATCTACTATTATACCGTCATGACTTGACCTACAAATCCAATATCATCATTTACATTATCATATAAAACATATATGAATGGACGATTACATATAAAATTAAATATTATAGGGGTTTTAGGTAATGCTTTAGCGGAGCCGTGAACTTCAGTAACTGCAGCAGCAGTTGTACCTTTTTCATCACATTCTATCCTTACCACTTGACTAATTTCAGCTGATATAGATGCATTATAAATGTTACGATTTAATGAACCGCCACTAAAGTGATCAAGTTCAAATAAAGAGGCTTCTTTTGTACCTGATTTTATAAACCATTCCGTCTCCACAGAGAATTTTGGCATTTCAAAATATAATTCATCGAAATTATTTTTTAACTTTGCTGGAGTTACTTCATCTTCGTAATCATAAGGAAGAAATGGTCTAATATCAATATCACTGATGGACTTATCTTCATTAGGTAAAATGACAATCATCTGAAATCCTGCATAATTTTCGATTTCTTCTTTTTCATAGTAAAGGTTAACAGCAATAGCATCATCATTTTTCAAATAGTAACCATTCTTTTTTGTAAAGCCAATGGATGTAGCGTGTGATTCCTTTCCATCGATAGTTTTGAATGGAAAAAAAATATTCTTTATTCTAAAATTGTTTGCATCTTTATTCCATTTTCCCTTAAAGTATAAAATATTCATAAAATCATAAATAGTTTTACTACTAAATTCAGTTGGAGTAGATGTAATAAATCCATCAGTGACTTCTGATACATAGGCATCTTTAATCTCCTTAGCATTATCGGCAGACATGTCTATTGCATATAAATATTTTTCCATTTTTACGACTGATGAGAAGTCATACTTTTTTTTACTATCAATCCATATTCTATTGACAATCTTAGAACTCAAAGAATTTTTATAATCAAGATAATTTTTATTACCAATAAGATTAAGAATTTCTTTTTTTTCCTCTCCATCCACAAGGAACTCTTCGTACAACTTAAGAGCAATATTAAGGGATTCTGGAGAATAAGCAAAATTCTTTTTACCACCTAATTTTGACAAGATTTTTGTATAGAAATAGGGAAAAGATTCCTTTTTACAAATGACGCACCAACCGTCATTTTCAACACCCCATTCACTATCATCAGTGTAGAGAACTTCAGTAGTTTCTTGACATGGTGGATAACCATCCCTTCCTTGACACTCATCTGTATCCTTAATACCACACCATTCATCATTTTCAACACCCCATTTTCCATCATTGTCAGTATAGAGTACTTCATTACCCTTACAACATGGATAACCTAGACGTTCACTGAAACAGGTATCAGCAATCTTTGTTTCTTGACATGGTGGATAACCATCCCTTCCTTGACACTCATCTGTATCTTTAATACCACACCAATTACCATTTTCAATACCCCAATTTCCAATATCGTTAGTATAGAGCACTTTATTATCCTTACAACATGGATAACCTAAACGTTCACTGAAACAGGTATCAGCAATCTTTTTTTTTTTTTTTTGTTTTTTTTTTTTTGTTTTTTTTTATTAATTGGTAATAATTTTTTTATTGATTATATTTAATATAAAAGTAATTCATATTGATTTAAAATAATTATTATTTAATAAATAAAAATTATTAGTTTAGAATTTTTTTTTTTTTTTTTTTTGAAATGTTATTATTAAATTATTTTTATTAAGTTGTATTTAATATAAATTATTAAATTTATAAATACCACTGAAATTGATTGCAAAAAAAAGATACCAAGAACTATATGAATTTCAAAGATTCTCATCTTTTTATTTTATTTTTTATTTTTATTTTTTTTTTTCCTTTTCTTTTCTTTTCTTTTATTTTTTTTTTTATTCCTATTATATATAATTATATTTATATTTATATTTATATATAATTATATTTCTATATTTATTTTTAGTTTTTTTTTATTTTATTATAAAGACATAATGATTTATTTTTATATAAATTTAAATAAATAAATGATTAAATAGTATTTAAATAAATAAATAATAAAAATGAATAAATGAATTAAATAATTAATTAATAAATGATGAAATTAAGAATAATAAATATTTTAGTATTGTTAATTTTTTTTTTTTTTTTTTTTTGGATACAATTTAGTCAATTTTTTTTTTTTTTAAAAAATTATTTTAATATTATATTTAATTTAATGTTTAATATATGAATATCTTAATTAAATCATATCATAATTAAAAAATAATTAAATAAAGTTTACAAACAATATTAAAAAAGTTTTCGAACAAAAATTGACAAAAAAAAAAAAAATAAAAAATATAAAAAATATAAAAAAATAAAATAAAAATAAAAAAAATTTTTTTTTTTTTTAAAAAAAAATGTTAAATAATAAATAAACTTTATTAATTTTTTATATTTTTATATTTTTTATTTTTTATATTTTATTTTTTTATATTTTTTATATTTTTTTATTTTTTATTATTTAATATAAAATGGATTATTTCTTATTAGAAGTGGAATTAAAGAAAACTTTCTTTCTTTCTTTCTTTTCTTTCTAATTTTCCTATAATCAATTGATTTATCCTCATGATGTTACTTGAGATTGTTACTGTTGCTAAAAAAAAAAAAAAAATATTTATTTTTTATACGTAATATCAAGATAATAAAAAAAAAAAAAAAAAAAGAAATGATATTAAAATGTTTTATATTTTTAAATAATAGAATAATATTGATTTATTAAGATTAGATAAAAGAATGAATTCTTTTTTTTTTTTATTAATAGAAAATCTTAAATGATTATAATTATAATAGATAATATTTATTTTAACTTTTTATTTATTACTTTTAAAAAATAAATAAATAAATAAATAAATAAATAAAAATAAAGAATAATTGATGCATTGAAAACTCAATTATGAAACAAAAAAAAATAAAAAAACTTTTTATAAATTAATAATAAATAATAAATAATAAATAATAAATAATAAATAATAATAAATAAAAATAATAAATAATAATAAATAATAAAATTTATAAAATGAATAATAAAATAATATTTTTTTAAAAAAAATAAAAAAATTTTTTTCTTATTTTGTTTTAATTTATCTTTTCATTAAAATTTAATATTTTATTTAATATTGTTTTTCTTTTATTATTATTATTATTCATTATTACTATTATAATTATAATTATTATTTATTATTATATCATTATTATTTAATTATTATGATTAACATCTGATTAGCAATTGGATAAAATTTTATTTATGAGTAGTAAAACAAAAAGATAAAAAAAAATAAATTAAAAAATTAAAAAATAAAAAAATTAAAAAAATAAAAAAATAAAAATAAAAAAAATTAAAATAAAAATAAAAAAGTATGAAATATGTTATAAAAACATATCAATTAATAGTATTAAAATTTAGAATGAAAATATTATAAAATAATTCATTCTTTTTTGTTCTTCCAATATCTCTATATAACTGTTCTTTTTTTTTTTTATTTTTTATTATATAATAATTCTTAACTAGAGTTTAAAATCATTTGATAGTTCATAATAAATTTAAATTTAAATGTATTTATGAACTGTTATATTTATTTTTCAACAATTAATTTAATTATTCCCAAAATAAGAAAATAAAAAAAATTACACCTAATTAAATAATAATAATTTAATTTTTATTTAAAAAAAAAAAAAAAAGTTTTCAATGCTTATATGATTTGGTTTTATATTAAATAAAGTTTGGTAACATTAGATTATATAATTGTTTCCAACATTATTAAATAATAAATAATAAATATATTAATAATAAATAATAAATAATAAATATATTAATAATAAATAATAAGTAATAAATAATAAATAATAAATAATAAATAATAAATAATAATAAATAATAAATAATTGAATAATAAATAATAAATAATAAATAATAATAAATAATAAATAAATTATAAATAATAAATAATTGAATAATATATAATTAAATAATAAATAATAATAAATAATAAATAATAATAATTAATAATTGAATAATATATAATTGAATAATAAATAATTGAATAATAAATAATTGAATAATTAAATAATTAGATAATAAATATTTGAATAATAAATAATTGAATAATTAAATAATTAGATAATAAATATTTGAATAATAAATAATAAATATTAAATAATTAAATATTAAATAATTGAATAATTAAATAATTAGATAATTAGATAATAAATAATAAATAATTGAATAATAAATAATTGAATAATTAAATAATTAAATAATTGAATAATAAATAATTGAATAATAAATAATAAATATTTAATAATAAATAATAAATAATAAATAATTGAATAATTGAATAATTGAATAATTGAATAATTGAATAATATATAATTGAATAATAAATAATAAATAATAAATAATTAAATAATTAAATAATTAAATAATTAAATAATTAAATAATTGAATAATAAATAATTAAATAATAAATAATAAATAATTAAATATTAAATAATAAATAATAAATAATAAATAATTAAATATTAAATATTAAATAATAAATAATAAATAATAAATAATTAGATAATAAATAATTGAATAATAAATAATAAATAATTAAATATTAAATATTAAATAATTGAATAATAAATAATAAATAATTAAATAATTGAATAATAAATAATAAATAATAAATAATAAATAATTAAATAATTGAATAATAAATAATAAATAATAAATAATTAAATAATTAAATAATAAATAATTGAATAATAAATAATAAATAATTAAATAATTGAATAATAAATAATAAATAATAAATAATAAATAATTAAATAATTGAATAATAAATAATAAATAATAAATAATAAATAATTAAATAATTAAATAATTAAATAATTAAATAATTGAATAATTGAATAATAAATAATTGAATAAGTATAAATATAGATAATAAATATAGATATAAAAGTTACTTTTAAAAATATAAAAATAATAATAATAAAATAATTATTTAAAAATATTTAATGAAAAAGATATCTTTTAATATTTTTTTTTTTTAAACTAAGTTTTATAAAAAAAAAAAAAAAATTTAAACAATTATGGATTTTTAATTAAGAATAATAATACCAACAGATTCTGATAATCTTTTTTTTTTTTTTTTTTTTTTTTTTTTCATTTAATCATTACCCTATCATATATTACAAATCACTATAGATATTATTTAAGTTGATTATCCATTTTCAAATCATAATTCAACAATATCATTTTTAGGTCTTTCATTATCATTTAATTTGGATTCCATTGTTTTGCATTTTTCAATTAAAATTTGGATTTCATTAGTTTTTCCCAATTTTTTTTTTTTTTTTTTTTTTTTTTCATATTCTTAACTCTTTTTCTTTTGTAATCTTTATAAAATAAAAATTTTTTCAAATATATATTAATTTATAAAAAGAAGGTTTTTTTTTTTTTTTTTATAATAAATTCATTTATATAATTATTAAAGGATTCTGATGCCTTTTTTTTTTTTTTTTTTTTTTTTTTTTACAATATATCAAACCAAGGTTCTATTCTTGGTGGTTAGCATCCATAAGATTTATGGTTCCAATGGATCCTGTGCCTTATGACCATTTTCTAGGTTTTTAATGTTTCCCAGGTTTTCCTCCCATGAGGTTTTTATGGAATAGGATGGTTTTAGGTTACCAATAAAGTATTTTCCTCTTACAGGCATAATATTATTCTAAAAAAAAAAAAAAAAAAAAAAAAAAAAATATCCTTAGAAATATAGACAAGATCATTCGCCAAGTTGCATCTCGCCAAGTTGAGAATTATTAAATAAATAAATATATAAATAAATAAATAAATAAAATGAAATACTGTTAATATTTGAATAAAAACAATTTGTAAAAAATATGATTTTGAATTATTTATTCATTGATTTATATCAATACGCCACTTGTCGTTCCTAATCCCAACTCTCAAGGGTTAGGAACGTGAGTGTTGCCTTTCTTAAGGTGGCTTTAAAATTAAATTTTGATTCGTAATTCAACGTCCCACAATTTTTTTTTATTTTTTGAATGATAGAAATATATATAAAATGGATTATTTTTTATTTTTTTTTTTTTAAACATAAAATATATCTTTAAAAATTAAATATTATTTTATATTTTATTATCTATTTTATTATAATACTAACAAAAAAATATTATATTAATTTTTTTTTAAATATAATTTTTTTTTTTATTATTTTAACAAAAAAAAAAGCGCTTTAAATTTAAATATTAATCTAGTACTTTTCGTAATCGTGCATTTTGTAATGTGGCGTTTTTTCGTACGTGGCGTTTTTTTTAAATAATTTAATAAGCAATAATTATATAAATAATAATTAAATAAATAATATATATATATATTTTTTATATATATATATATATAATTTATTAATATTAAATGGTAAAAATAATTTTTTATAAAAAAAAATTATTTTTTATAATTCTTTTTTAATAGAATATATTATTATTTCTTTTGAAATAATTATTAAATAATACTTAATTGTAATAATATATTATTATTTCTTTTTGAATAATAAGGAATATTTAGTGGTAAGGTCGACCAGTAGGGGACCATTCTGTCGATATGGAAGTGAAGTGTGTGACTAGACTACCTTTAAGTATTTCCATTGCCCCCTTGAGAGGGAGTTAGGGAGAGAAGGAGGGAAGGGGCTGAAATCAAAGGTGGTACACACCGGCCGGAAAAAAAAAAAAAAAAGAAAAAAAAAATTTTTTTTTTTAATTGTATGTTCTATATTGTTATAATCATGACCAATTTTTTTTATCATTTTTTAGATAGGTTTTTTTTTTTTTTTTTTTAATTGTATGTTCTATATTGTTATAATCATGACCAATTTTTTTTATCATTTTTTAAATAAGTTTTTTTTTTTTTTTTAATTGTATGTTCTATATTATTATAATCATGACCAATTTTTTTTATCATTTTTTAGATAGGTTTTTTTTTTTTTTTTTTAATTGTATGTTCTATATTGTTATAATCATGACCAATTTTTTTTTATCATTTTTAGATAGGTTTTTTTTTTTTTTTTTTTTTTTTTTTTTTTTTTTTTTTTTCCAAAAAAAAAAAAAAAATTATTCAAGAAATTTCAAAAAAAATTGGTCATGATTATTTATTTCACACTTAATTTTACCGTTAATATCAATTATCTATTTAGGGATTTTTCAACAGGAAAAGTTTGAAATCACCTTATCATCAATATATATTTATTATTATATGTTAACTTCATTATAACGGGAGAGTTGCATTTCGCCAAATGGTGTATTGATATAAATGAATGAATAAATAAATATAAATTCAAAATAATTTTTTATTATATTTAATAATTAATTAAAGATATTTTTTTTAATATTTTGTAAAATAGTAATAAAATAAGTATTTATTATATTTAATAATTAATTAAAGATATTTTTTTTAATATTTTGTAAAATAGTAATAAAATAGTTATTTATAATATTTTTCTTTATAATTAAATATATTTTTATAATTAAATTATAAATATTTAAATATTTACTTTAAAAAAAAATATAAATACATCCATATTACTAATATTTAATTTTTATTTATTGATTTATTGATTTATTTAATAATTTTCAATTTGGGGAAATGCAACATTTTTTTTTTAATATGCCATATACTTTCAAAAAAATTGGTAAAAATGCAACCTGGAGAAATGACCCACTCACTTCCATTATAACATAATTCACTTTTTTTTTTTTTTTTTTTTTTTTTTTTTTTTTTTTTTCGTTTCTTAAGCTCTAATACTCTTTTATAGTGCCAAATACAATATTTAATATTTATATTAAGGAATATTTTTTTTCTGCTATATTAGATATGCGTTTTTTTCTAAATCGTAGTGAAAAAAATTTTTTTTTATTTTTTTTTGGAGTAATTATAGTATTATGGCTATATTCATCCGCCTTTATTTTTTTTTTTTTATTTATTTATTCAAATTACATTTTATAATTATAAAGTAGTTTTATAAGAAAATATATTATAAAAAAAAAAAAATATTCATTTAATAATTTATTATATATATTTAATTATTTAATTACTTATTTTAATTAGTATATTTAACCACAAATACATTTTATTTTTTAGTATTTAAAACCGTAAAATATTTATTTATTTGTTATTAATATTTATTTATTTATTTAAAACATATATTTAATATTAATTATTCTAAGTAAATTAGTATTAATTATTTTATTATTTATATCTAATTATTTTATTATTTATATCTAATTAGTTTATTATTTATATCTAATTATTTTATTATTTATATCTAATTATTTTATTATTTATATCTAATTATTTTATTATTTATATCTAATTATTTTATTATTTTTTTTTTCTATTTATTATAAATAAATTTTTACTTATTAATTATTCAGTCTTTTTAATTACAAAGTAATTAAGAAACTATTTAGTAAATAACATAATTTTATTTATTTCTAAACCTGATTATTATTTATTTATTATTACGGTTAAAATATAACGAAATCTATTTTGAAATCTATTAAATTAAAATTTTAATTTTGAAATTCGTTATTAATAATAATTTTTCTTTAGTTTCAATAAATTATTTTATACCTGTCAAATATTTTCATTGTATATCGTTATAAAATTGAATGTAAATTTTCCAAAAATTTTATATCTGTATCCATTGATAGATAAATTTAACAAATAATAAAAATAATAAATAAAGTTTATATATAAATTTACATACTACAAAACTATTTTTTTTTCTTTTTAGATTATGAGTCTCACTGTGCAAAAATGACTACTAATAACTATTTTTTTAACTCAGAAGAACGGTCTTAACAAGAGTAACTTCGAAGACTGGTATCCCACTGTCAGTTCTATCTTGGAATCAAAGGAACTTTTTGGATTACATCTCCAATGAATGGATTAACCACCATGGCTAATGATGTCAGAAAATGGAACCAAAACTCAACAAGATTTTAGAAGCTGCCAAAAGGTTTAAGGACGCCATAGCTCGAGCGTTCATTTTTAACAAGCATCCACTAAGGAAGTTAAAAAAAGGAAAATCCGTAATGGAAAAAACATGCTTATACTATAATGACCAAAATCAAGGCACATTATGATAAATTGAAGTCTAATGAATGTTGATCACTACCTTAGAAAATATTAAATTCTTTTAAAATCAAAAAATCAAAAAAAAAAAAAAAAAAAAAAAAAAACATTGATGATTCTTTAGAAGTAATTTCTGAAATAACTCTGATATTTTTGAAATTCTTGACGAAAAGAATGATAGGCTCAGAACATTACAGAAGACAAAATATATCTACTTTGCAGTATACCCACCGAAATTAGATTTAAGATTGCCGATTAAACATGATATGGATATGGATGATTTTGTTTTCAAATGCAAAAAAATAAAGAACAAATTAATGTCTTATAGTACAGTACTTTTTTTTTTAGGAAAGATCACTGGAAAAGAAACAAAATCCCATAAAATCGTTAATTTTATGGGATATAGACTATATTGAAAAACCAAAAAAAAAAAAAAAAAACAATATCAAAAGAGAAAATAATTAATGCTCCATTTGTGAAATGAAAGGACATATACCACTGACAAATGTGGATTCAATCCGAACGTTCGTGAATAAAGAAGGATAAGTACACTTGATCATCGTAGAAAATAAAACAAAAGAGATAACGGAAGAAAACTATATATATATCAGTAATGTAGAATTCAGTGAAGATGATTCATCAGATGTATGGACAACAAAGAAAACACATGTTTTTGATGAAATAAAAAACCACTATTTTAAAAAACAGGTCTGTGCAATATTGAATCAACATCACAACTTAAAAAAAATGAAATACAATACAAAAAAAAAAAAAACAAACAAACTTATGTAACAGAAACTCCAGCATAAACCTCATTACCAAGGAGATTGACCATTCTGACACACCATTCGAACCACAATATTGTTTTATGGACTTATGATACAGGATGTTCAGAACCACATCCCATGTAAACAAGCATATATCTTCAAAAGAATTTTCGCAAAACAGATAATTCAGATGAAATGAAATGGGCTAACAACTCCTCTTGTGAATTTCAGGGAATCTGAACTTTTGAAGGTAAAAAAAAAAAGACGTGTACATACGACTCGACAAAGTTTTACTCTTCAAATAACATAAGCAAAAACTTACATAGTGGAAACTTACTACCAAAGATGGGAATCTACAGTGAAAATTAAACTAATTAACAATAAAACTACTTTAACACTCAAAAAAAAAAAAAAAAAAAAGTCGACGATGTAAACTACAATAACCAATAACTAACTAACTAACTAACTAACTAAAAAACAACAACAATAACAAAATTAAACTTATAAGGAACATACCACAGCTGACCAAAAACAACATTATTAGAATCCCAATAAGACAAAAATGGATTCAACAATTAAGATTATAACTAAACAACAAAACAAAACATAAAAACTCAAATCTAGATGAATACAATGTAAATCTTTGGCACAGACGCCTAGATCCATTTTCAGCATGAAAACTTAGCTGAATATCTAAACCCTTCATAACATTAGAAAGGACGACTGTTTAAACCTGTTAAAATAGCTAAGCTTAAAAGATGACCTCACAACAACGGTAATCCTCCAAATGCGATCAGAATCTTAGAAACTATACCTTCCGACCTTATAGGACCAATAAACATTATCTCATGTACTGGGAAGAAATTTATAGTAACATTTATTGACAAATACTCCAGAAAAGTCATGGATATTATTTATTGGAAAACAAAAAAAAGGATGTACCCAAAACAAAACAACTACTTACTCTTTTTCTTAAATGTATAACTAATTGCCTCAAATGATACTATTAAATTCTTCAAAACAGACAACGGTTTAGAATTTAAAAAAAAAAAAAAAAAAAAACGATCAAAAAAATTATTGGGCAAAGAATGGTATTACAAAAAAAAAATATACACTCCACCATACAATCCTCAAAAAAAATAACAGGCAGGGCAGAGAGGTTCAATCCAACATTAAATTAATTGAGCAAAAAAAAAAAAAAAAAAAAAAAAAAAAAAACTATGTTAACCTTGGAGTAAGTTGGATCCAAAAATTTTTGGGACGACGCTGTTAACTCTGCAAAAAATCATTTATACAACATCCACCCACATAAAGGAATTGATAATGCAATACCAAATGAAATCCTTTTTTTTTTTTTTTTTTTTCAACAAGCAAGTAAATTTAAAAAAATACATTAGAACTTTTTTTGGATGTATCGCGGTATTATAAGAATTTTTTTTTTTTTTTTTTTTTGATCAAGGCAAAGGAAAATTTGAATCTAATAGTAAAAAAGGAGTATTCCTCGGGTTTAAACTTCAAAACTCATAGCTATATCATTATGGATTACGAAAGTCTTAAGATACATCTTGTTACGGGAAGCAATTTTTTTGATGAAGATCAACCCGTAAATCTTATATTTAAATAACAATATATTAAACCTACATATAATTCAAATGCACACCCAATTAAACTAGTTTCTAATGACACTGACAAAGTTATGGAATTTCAAACAAAATTCAAATGATCAACCAAGTAATAACAATAACACTAATATGGCATCCATCAATAATAATAATAATAATAATAATAATAATAATAATAATAATAATAATAATAATAATAATAATAATAATAATAATAATAATAATAATAATAATAATAATAATAATAATAATAATAATAATAATAATAATAATAATAATAATAATAATAATAATAATAATAATAATAATAATAATAATAATAATAATAATAATAATAATAATAATAATAATAATAATAATAATAATAATATAATAATAATAATAATAATAATAATAATAATAATAATAATAATAATAATAATAATAATAATAATAATAATAATAATAATAATAATAATAATAATAATAATAATAATAATAATAATAATAATAATAATAATAATAATAATAATAATAATAATAATAATAATAATAATAATAATAATAATAATAATAATAATAATAATAATAATAATAATAATAATAATAATAATAATAATAATAATAATAATAATAATAATAATAATAATAATAATAATAATAATAATAATAATAATAATATAGAAACTAATTTGAAAAAAATTGACATCAATGAACAAAACGACAACTCGAATTTTGATATAGAATGCAACGACATTATTGCCAACTTAAAAACTCATTTAAAATTACTCCTGAAAAATAATTTCCATATAGCTCATAATAACAACAAAAGATTTAAAAGTAGTATTGGTAAGAGAAGACACAGCAGTCTTGATGAAGAATTCTTAAACAAATGGAAACAAATCAAATATATCATTATATCATCATATCAGCCCAATCCTTTCACTAAAAGAAGAGAAGAAGAAAGTGATTTATATTATATTCAAGTAAACAAAATGCGAAAAAACATTGGTCAATACTACCCTAAATAAATCTTATCAAAGAAACGTTGAACTCATTGATGATTTTGGTACAACTAACAAAAAAGCATAGAAAAAAAAAAAAAAAAACGAAAGTACTTAATAATCTTCCCGGTTAAAAGACCAGGTAACCATTTCGAAAACAATAATGCAAAAAAAAAGTCGAAACTTAGAAGACTCATAAGGGTGAAATTTCTAATATAAATTTTAGATGTTCCGTGTTTCGTTGTCCTTTAAGGAAGCTGTCACAACTAAATATAAAACTAAATGGTTATCTGTAATAAATGATGAACTCAATAACCTTTAGGATAATAACATGATGTCATTTGTTAAAAAAAAAAAAAACTACCAGAAGGTAAGAATACCCATTAAAAACCAAATGAATATTTAACATAAAACGTGACAGGCAACAATAACATCAAAAAAAAAAAAAAATTAATAACATCAACATTTAATATTTAATATTTAATATTTAATTATTCAATTATTTATTATTTATTATTTATTATTTATTTTTTATTATTTATTTATTTATTATTTATTATTTATTATTTATTATTTATTATTTATTATTTATTATTTATTATTTATTATTTATTATTTATTATTTATTATCTTATTATTTATTATTTATTATTTATTATTTATTTATTATTTATTATTCAATTATTATTTATTATTTATTATTTATTATTTATTATTAATTTATTTATTATTCAATTATTTATTATTTATTATTTATTATTTATTATTTATTATTTATTATTTATTATTTATTGTTTATTATTTATTATATATTATTTATTATTTATTGTTTATTATTTATTGTTTATTATTTATTTATTTATTATTTATTATTTATTATTTATTATTTATTTATTTATTATTATTATTCAATTATTATTTATTATTTATTATTTATTATTTATTATTTATTATTTATTATTTATTATTTATTATTTATTATTTATTATTTATTATTTATTATTTATTATTTATTATTTATTATTTATTATTTATTATTTATTATTTATTATTTATTATTTATTATTTATTTTTTATTATTTATTTATTTATTATTTATTATTTATTATTTATTATTTATTATTTATTATTTATTATTTATTATCTTATTATTTATTATTTATTATTTATTATTTATTATTTATTATTTATTATTTATTATCTTATTATTTATTATTTATTATTTATTATTTATTATTTATTATCTTATTATTTATTATTTATTATTTATTATTTATTATTTATTATTTATTATTTATTATTTATTATTTACTATTTATTATTTATTATTTATTATTTATTATTTATTATTTATTATTTATTTTTTAAATTTATTTATTATTCAATTATTTATTATTTATTATTTATTATTTATTATTTATTATTTATTATTTATTGTTTATTATTTATTATTTATTATTTATTATTTATTATTTACTATTTATTATTTATTATTTATTATTTATTATTTATTATTTATTATTTATTTTTTATTATTTAATTATTTATTATTTATTATTTATTATTTATTATTTATTATTTATTATTTATTATTTATTATCTTATTATTTATTATTTATTATTTATTATTTATTATTTATTATCTTATTATTTATTATTTATTATTTATTATTTATTTATTATTTATTATTCAATTATTATTTATTATTTATTATTTATTATTTATTATTAATTTATTTATTATTCAATTATTTATTATTTATTATTTATTATTTATTATTTATTATTTATTATTTATTATTTATTGTTTATTATTTATTATATATTATTTATTATTTATTGTTTATTATTTATTATTTATTATTTATTATTTATTATTTATTATTTATTATCTTATTATTTATTATTTATTATTTATTATTTATTATCTTATTATTTATTATTTATTATTTATTATTTATTATTTATTATTTATTATTTATTATTTATTATTTATTATTTACTATTTATTATTTATTATTTATTATTTATTATTTATTATTTATTATTTATTTTTTAAATTTATTTATTATTCAATTATTTATTATTTATTATTTATTATTTATTATTTATTATTTATTATTTATTATTTATTATTTATTGTTTATTATTTATTATTTATTATTTATTATTTATTATTTACTATTTATTATTTATTATTTATTATTTATTATTTATTATTTATTATTTATTTTTTATTATTTATTTATTTATTATTTATTATTTATTATTTATTATTTATTATTTATTATTTATTATCTTATTATTTATTATTTATTATTTATTATTTATTATTTATTATCTTATTATTTATTATTTATTATTTATTATTTATTTATTATTTATTATTCAATTATTATTTATTATTTATTATTTATTATTCAATTATTTATTATTCAATTATTTATTATTTAATTATTTATTTATTTATAACTGTGGTACAAAAATATTAAAAAAATTTATGGCGTCAAATTACAACATTATGAAGTTGGTTTTCATCCAATAATATTAAAGAATTCATCATTTTAATTTCAAAATAATAAATTCGATTTCTTTTTTTTTTTTTTTTTTTTAATTAATGAAATAAATAATAATTAAATTAAATCCAACTTTTAATTTTTATAGTTTGAATATTATATAACATAATCATCATATATTATTAATATATTGTCAATTAAAAAATTTGAATTGTCAATTAAAAAAAAAAAAGAAAAAAAAAATTTTTCTTTCTTTCCTAATGGATTGTTTCATCAATATAATTTTTGAATATAAATAATTAATTTATAATATATAAATATAAATAAATATATATCAGATATCATATGCATATATATAATTAAATACAATATATAATATATATATATATAATATAATTAAATACAATATATAATATATATATATAATATAATTAAATACAATATATATAAATTATAAATAAAAATAATAATATAATAAATAATTATTAAACAGCTTCTCATTTTATTTTATTAATTTTAAAAATTTTTTTTTAATAGTTGAATAAAGAAACAATAATAAATAATAAATAATAAATAATAAATAATAAAATAATAAATAATAAATAATAAATAATAAATAATAAATAATAAATTTTAAATAATAATAATAATAATAAATAATAAATAATAAATAATAAATTTTAAATAATAATAATTGTTGACTGCACTCATAATATAACTATATATTTAATTTATTTATTTATAGTATTTATTTATATTTATGTGTATTTATTTATTTATATTTAATAATTACTTAAATGTATTATGATCTATCGTCTTGTATAAATCTATGTTAATTATCTTTTAATATTTATTTAATTAATTTTTAATTTATTCTATGTTATGGAAAACGCATGTAGTAACATGTGACTTTATTACTTATTTAAAGCTGAAAGATAGATCATACACTTATTTCCCTTGTATACCATATTCCATAAGGAATATTATTATAGATCTAAATTTAATAAAGCTAACAATAAATAATAATAATAATAATAATAATAATAATAATAATAATAATAATAATAATAATAATAATAATAATAATAATAATAATAATAATAATAATAATAATAATAATAATAATAATAATAATAATAATAATAATAATAATAATAATAATAATAATAATAATAATAATAATAATAATAATAATAATAATAATAATAATAATAATAAATGCAGGTATCAGTTTACTATTATATTTAAGTAATAGATAGCTAACGTCGCTAACTTATATATTTTTAATTATGTTTCTTTTTTTTTTTTTTTTTTTTTTTTATTTTATTTTATATCTAATTTTAGTTTTAAGCTTTAATGGCTTTTTAAAAATGAAGCAAAAAAAAAAAAAAAAACTTTTGAAAAATTATTAAATAGAATGATTATAATAGTTAATAGGATTATATTTATAATAATTTTAATTTTTATACCATTAAAAAATATATAAATATACAAATATAAAATAAATAAATAATAAATAGATAAAAAGAAAATAGCTTTATAAGTAGTAGTAAGATATTAACAATCTATGGAATTTAAATAAAAAAATAAAAAAAAAAAATAAACATTTCTTTTTTCTTCTTATTAATGAAATTAACTATTCATTAGCCATTGACATTCTTTCTTATTTACTATTCATTAGCCATTGACAGAAGTATTTTCTTTGCATTACATTAAAGTGACCCAATGAAATTTCTTTTCAACTATGAAAAAAAAAAAAGAAAAAAAGAAAGAAAATTTTTATTTATTTATTTATCATTTATTTATATATTTATTATTCATTCATTTATTTATTAATCACAGAATTTCTTTAGTTGATTCTGTAGAAAATAAAAATTTAAAAATAAAATAAAGGAGTAAAATATTAAATATAAAGTTCAGATGGAATAAAATAAAATAAAGAGTAGAATATAAAAGAGTAAAGTATTAATAATAATAAAATAAAATAAATTAAAATAAAATAATCATCAGGATAAAGCAAAAAAAAAAAAAAATATATATATATATATATATATATATAAAATTAAGATTATGTAAAGGAAATGAAAATTTCTTTGTTAAAGGTAAAAATTCTTTTCAATTTTTTGAAGAAAGGTTTTTCTATTTTTAAAAAAAAGATATAGTTATAATCTATTTTAAATAATGATACATTCTAAATAAAATGATTTCTTTTTTTTTAGTTTATATAAAAAAATTATATATATATATGTATATATTTTCATTTTTACTATATAGTTTTTACCTTTTGATGTATATATAAAACATAATAATTATTCTCTATTATTAATAGATGAAAAGTGCATAATGATATATTTTACATACACATCATAATAATCATAATTTTACTTTTTATTCTTTAAATATTATTATTCAATTATTCAATTATTCAATTATTCAATTATTCAATTATTTAATTATTCAATTATTTAATTATTTATTTATTCAATTATTTAATTATTCAATTATTTAATTATTCAATTATTCAATTATTCAATTATTATTTAATTATTCAATTATTTAATTATTTATTAATAAATTGTCTTTTTATTCTTTTTATTATTTATTATTTATTTATTATTTATTTATTATTTATTATTTATTTATTATTTATTATTTATTTATTATTTATTTATTATTTTATTATTTATTATCTTATTATTTATTATTTATTAATAAATAGTCTTTTTATTCTTTTTATTATTTATTTATTATTTATTATTTATTTATTATTATTTATTATTTATTTATTATTTATTATTTATTTATTATTTAATTATTTATTATATATTAATGCATTTATTATGTATTAATGCATTGACTATTTATTAATACATTTACTATTTATTATGTATTTATTCCATCATTCCATCATCTATTTTTATTAATGGAAAATTAAATTATCAAATCAAATCATTAAATGTATTATTAAGAATTTCTCTATATAAATTTTTATTATTATACTATACAATCTTAATAATATATTGCAATATAATATAATGAAGTTAATAATTAAATTAATTCTATTTATATATAGTCATAATTTATTTAATTACTTTAAATTTAATCCAATAAAATTATTGCTGGATAAAAGAAAAAAAGAAAAAAGAAAAGAAAAGAAAAAAGAAAAGTATTGAATATAATATATATTAATTTGTAATATAGGTTAATTTGTAATATATGTTAAATAGTACATAAATATAATATATATTAATTTGTAATATATGTTAAATAGTATAGAGATGTTAAATAGTATATAAATAATATATAGAGATATTAAATAGTATATAAATAGTATATATAGATATTAAATAATATATTATAGAGATGTTAAATAGTATAGATAGATATTAAATAGTATATTATAGAGATGTTAAATAGATAGTATATAGGGATAGATGTCATAGGTCATGTATTATTTAAAATTATTAATATTCATTGCAAAGATTTATTTTATTATATTTATTTATTAAGTTTTAATCCCATTTAAATTTTTATTCCATTTTAAATTTTAAAATTTAATTATTAAAATACTTATTAATAATAAAATTTTAAAGTTTAGTCTTATCAAATAAATAAAGAAAAGTCTTATCACTATTTTTTATTCTTTATTTTATTTTATTTATTTTTAAAAAATAAAAAACAATTTTTTTTCTTTCTTTATAAACAAATATAATTGATATTTTAATTTATTTCATCAATTTTTAAAATTTAAATAGGAAGGATTAGTCATAATGAAAATTAATTATTTATTAACAATTCCTTTACTGTTAACTTCTGTTTTAGTAGAAGGAAAAAGTGATTGCGATAAAATTAATGATTATTTAAAAAAAAATAATATTGATGAAGAACATATAAAATGTAAAGCTGGAAGTAACGGCAAAATTGAATTGTAAATATTTAGTTATAACTAATTAAATTAATTAAAAAATAAAAAAAAAAATAAAAAGAAAATCATTTATTTGTTAATTTTATTTATATGTTATTTATTTTTTCAATATATCTATTTATAAATTATACATAGAACTAGATACCTTAATACTGATAATGATTATAAAGGTGAACCTGCTGAAGAATTATTTACTTATGATTCTATAAATAAATTGTTAGTAATTAAATTAAATATATTTAAACGATGAATCAATAAATAAATTTTTAATAATTAAATAAAATAAATTTAAAATTCTAATGGATATAAAATATATAAATTGTTAATTAATAATAATTTTACTTATTTATATCAAAAAAAAAAAAAAAAAAAGAACATATACATTAGAAAATTCATATGGAAAAACTTATCCTTTCACTACTGCTATTGGAAAATTAACAAACTTGGAAGAACTGTAAGATAAAATTATAATCATAATGAAATAAAATATATATAATATATATAATATTTTAATAATAAAGAAAAAAAAATAATTAGTTTTACTAAATATAGTAGTAATATATTAAGATAATAGAAATAAAAATAAATTAAAATAGTAATACTAAAATTAAAAAATATAAATAGTATTCTTGACTATGATTATTATGAAGAAGGTCATATTTGTAATTCTTATGAAACATCGGAAATGAAAGAAGGCACTATTCCTGTAAATTCAAAAAATTTAAAGATATTGTAAGTAAAATGGAAATATTATTAATTGATAATTATTTTAAATATATACATTTATTATTAATAATTATAGTTTAATTTAAATAAAAGTTTATATAAATAAAGTTTTTTTTTATTAATTTATTTAATTTTAATTATAAAAAAGAAAATTATATTCTGTTCAATTAACTGATGCTACCATTAAAGAAATTGCTTCTTTATCAAATCTTGAAGAATTGTATGTTTTGTTAAAAAAACTATTTACAAATCAAAATTTATTTTTATTATTATTAGAATGAAAAATCTATATAAAATAAATATTTAAAAAATATTTATATTATTATTATTATTATTATTATTATAATTATTTTTTTTTTTTTAAATTAAATAAAAGTTTTTAATATTTACTAAATATATTTAATTTTTATTCCTATTAGAACTCTCTCTAAATGTGACAATTTAGAAAAAGTGGCTAATTTAGCAGGAAAACTTAATAAATTAAATAAATTGTAAGTATTTATTTTATTGTTTATTATTTTAATAATTTTAATAATTATAATAAATATTAATTATAAAAGTGTTTTTTTTTTTTTTTTTTTTTTTTTTTTTTTTTTTTTTTTTGTTATTACTTTACAATTAAAAATATTTAATATATATATTATTTATATTATTTATATAAATCCAAAATTTAATGATATATATATTTATGTATTATAAATTTAATAGGACAATTTACTCATTATTTAATTATTGTCATTCAGATCCACAAACTCTACCAAAAAATATTATTAATAAATTTACTAATTTAAAAAAATTGTAATATATATATATATATTTTTTTTAAGACATTTTCCTTGAATTATGTTAAATTTTTTTTTTTTATAATATATGAAATTATTCAACTCTATTAATTTTTTTTTCTATTTAATTAGAGAAATCCATGGTTACTATTCAGATGAAAATCTCATAAAAGAAATAAGTTCATTAACAAAACTTGAAAACTTGTAATTATTTTTATTAATCATAATAGTATTATTATATAATATATAGTATATATATAAATATGTTTTTTTTTTTTTTTAATTATTAAAATATTAATTTTTAATAGAAATATATTATATTATTAATTTTATTATATTAATATTAATAATTTTATTATTGATGTTAATGTTAAATATTATGTTTATTTTATTTTATTTTATTTTATAATTTTTCTTTCAGAATTACCACTTTTAATTCTAAAGTTAATATGGATTCTTTCAAAAATCTTGCTAATCTTTCTGAATTGTAATTTTTTTCTAATTATTAATTTAAATTCATTTTATTTCTTTTTAAAAAAAAATATACTAATTTTATTATAATTTGAATACTTTAAAATAAATTTTTAGAGAATTAAACTATTGTGATTCAGATGTTTATGATGGTGATTATGGAACAAATGAAGATCTTGAAGTAACCTTTAAAAGTTTATCCTTACCAAAGAATTTAAAAAAATTGTATATAATATTTATTTTTATATATTTTAAATTATTATAAATTTACAAAAAAAAAAAAAAAAAAAAAATTATTTATACAATTATTAATTTATTAATTTCAATGTTAAAATTGATAATAATATTAAAAAATATTTATTAATTTTCAAAATATGAAAATGTATATATATATATATATATAATACAGAGATATTAAAAATAATAATTTAACTAAAATTCCAAGTGCTATTGAAAATTTAAAGAAACTTGAATATCTGTAAGTAATAAATAAAACAACAAGATTATTATTTTAAAAGAAATCTATATTTATAAATATTAAGATTATTTTTTTTAATTAAATATGAATTATGTAATTTTTGAAAAATTAATAATTATTAAAATATAATTTATGATTGTTTCTGTATCATTTAATACTTTATTCTAATGAATCATCATAAAATGTTCCTAACCATTATTCTAAATGAAAAAAAAAAGTAATATAAGAAATAATAAAATTGACCAAGAGATTCCAGAATATTTAAATACTTTTGAAAACCTTAGCATCATGTAAGTAGTAAAAAAAAAAAAAAAAAATTTTATATATGTATATTTAAAGTATATCATTAATAATTTACAATGAATATTTCATATAAATTTATAATGACTTCATTATGTAAATTAAATAACTTTTTTTTATTTTTTATGGTGGAAAATTATTTGAAAAATTATTTTTATAATAAATATTTACTTATTTTATTTGATATTGTTATTTATTTTTAAATACTACTATTTTCTTGTATGTAGTGATTTTACTGAATTAAAAAATCTAAAAGGACATGTATTAAATAATAAAAATCTTAAAGAATGTTATTATGATTTCAGTTATAGTCTTTGTAAAGAGACTGAAAATATTCCTTGCTTAAGTAAATATGATAAATCATTCCCTCTCTGCAGTTCTGCTAATACTAAAACTAATATTACAATAAAAACTAAAACTACCACTACTACTAAAACTAAAACTATCACTACCACCACTAAAACTAAAACTAAAACTATCACTACCACCACTAAAACTAAAACTACAAACGTTTCAACTGTAACTTCAACTAATGGAAAATGTGGTGCTAAAGATGGAGTATGTCCTACCGGAGAATGTTGTAGTAAATATGGCTACTGTGGAAGAAGTGAAAAGCATTGTGGTACCGGTTGTCAATCTGAATTTGGTCAATGTAATATTAATAAGACTACTACCACCAAAACAACTACTCAAAAAAGTACTACAACAAAAAGTTCTTATCCAACTTCAACAAATGGAAAATGTGGTGCTAAAGATGGAAAATGTCCTACCGGAGAATGTTGTAGTAAATATGGTTACTGTGGAAGAAGTGAAAAGCATTGTGGTACCGGTTGTCAATCTGAATTTGGTCAATGTAATATTAATAAGACTACTACCACCAAAATAACTACTCAAAAAAGTACTACAACAAAAAGTTCTTATCCAACTTCAACAAATGGAAAATGTGGTGCTAAAGATGGAAAATGTCCTACCGGAGAATGTTGTAGTAAATATGGTTACTGTGGAAGAAGTGAAAAGCATTGTGGTACCGGTTGTCAATCTGAATTTGGTCAATGTAATATTAATAAAACTACTACCACCAAAACTACCAAAACAACTACTAAAAAAAGTACTTCAACCAAAACAACTACTAAAAGAAGTACTTCAACAAAAAGTTCTTATCCTACTTCAACTAATGGAAAATGTGGTCCAAAAGATGGAAAATGTCCTACTGGAGAATGTTGTAGTAAATATAACTACTGTGGAAGAAGTGAAAAGCATTGTGGTACCGGTTGTCAATCTGAATTTGGTCAATGTCATTAAAATTAATAATAATTGAAAAGAAAAGAAAAGAAGAAAAAAAAAAGAAAATAAAAATAAAAATATAGTAAAAATATATATATATATATATATTTATATATAAAATAAAGAATAATAATTAAAAAAAAATAAAAATAAAAATAAAATAAAAATAAAAGTTTTTATTTTATTTTTTATTATTTTATATTTTAATTTTATTTTTTATTTTTTTTTATTTTTAAATCCATTAAAAATATTTTTTCTCTAAAAGGAAATTTAATGGTAAATGAAAAGCATAATTCCAATAGTATAATAAGATGATTCAAATACTTGTGGAATAGTTCTATCAGTGTTTTGATATAATTATTTCACAAGAATAAAATCAAAACAAATCAAAACAAATATATATTATATATATAATATCTAATATATATATATATAAAATATATAATATATCTATAAACAAGCGCAATTATAAAATTAACATTACGCATAATTATTGTATTAATGTCAAATTAATAGATTTTTTTTTTTTTTAAAAAAAAAAATCATAAATATATTATAAATTTTTATTTTATATTTATTAGTAAATATTTATATTATCTATATTAATATTAATATTTAATATCTATTATAATTTAATATCAAAATATCAATATCAATATCAATATCAAAATATCTATATTAATATCAATATCAATATATCTGTATTAATATAATTTATATTTTATATACATACTTTTTTTTTTTTTTATTTTTTATTTTTTAATTTTTTTTTTTTTAAGGTTTGTATAGTTGAAATGACCTATTATATATAAATATTGAATTTTTATATACATTGTTTATTAATATTATTGAAGAAGAAATATATGTATCTATTATTCTGTTTTATTATAAAATTTTTAAATTATAATAAATTTATAATATTATATATATATATCTTATTATTATTATTATTAAAAAAGTAATAATCATAATAATAATAATAATTCTATAACTTTGAAAAATTTTATATATAATGTATTATAAATTTTTTAAAAAAGAAATAAAATATATAAATAATATACAAACAAACAAACAATAAAATAAAATAAAAAATAAAAATAAAAAATAAAAAAAAAGGAGTTTATTGGATATATTTATTTAATAAATAAAAAGTTTTTTTTTTTTTTTTTTTTTTTTTTTTAATTTATATATTTTATATTTATGTTTTAATAATTTTATAGTATTTATAATTTTTATTTTTATTTTTTTTTTTATTTTTTATTTTATTTTCGCAACCAATGAAGATCATAATTTCGTATCTTAAAATTATGATTAATATTGTGAAGTCAAAATTAATTATTATACTTCAGAATAATAATGCCCTTGTGAAGTCTTAGCGATATTAATTAAATGAAACTAGAATATTTTATACTATTATTTTATTTTTATTTTATTTTGTGTTTTTTTTTGTTTTGTTTATTTTTTTTATCTTTTTTTTCTTTTTTTTTTTTTTTTTTTTTTTTTTTTATTATATGTATTTTTTCATATTTATATTTAATTAATAAAGATGAAAAAAAGTTTTCTGCCGTTAAAAAATAAAAAAAAAAAAAAAAAAAAAAAAAAAATTATTTTATTTTTTATTTTATTTTTTTATTTTTTTTTTATAACCTAATTTATCCTATCCTTATTAATTTTTTTTTTTTTTTTAATTTTTTTTTTATTTTTTTTATGTATAAAATTTTATTTTTATTTGCCAATAGAGTTAAGGAATCTTTTAACTTTAAACTTCCTTCTTCTTATTCTAATATTTTAGAATAGAATATGAAAATTTTATAAACAGGTTATATAATTTTCTTAGTGGAATTTCAACTTTTTAAAATTGAGCTACAATTTTGATATTGGGGGAAAACGGTCACATTTTTTTTTTTTTTAAATGGACAACACTTTAAAACCGTTCACTGGCGGTCTACTGTTTCTGTATATATTTATGGGGATGGCTGGAATATCCTTATTAATACAATAACAATACCATACCATACCAATCCTCCGTAAGCTCTTCTTGAGTTTAATTTTTTTTTTTTTTTGAGAGGTTTTAACCAAAAAGAAAAAAACATTTTCATTACCAAGTGTTGCCGACGTCGTTTCCGATATGATAAAAAAAGGAAACAATACTATCAATAGTAGTAGTAGTAGTAGTAGTAGACCAATCTATTATATTATATTATATTATATTATATTTTAGACACAAATTAATACTACTAAAAGGGTTTATTTCTTGCTCATAAGAATCAAAAGAGAGAGAGAGAGAGAGAGAAATTATCTTTCTTAAATGAGGAATCTTTTCTGTTTTTTTTTTTTTTTTTTTTTTTTTTTTTTTTTTTTTTTTAAAAAAATGTTAATATATATATATAAAAAAAAAAAAATTATAAATTTAATACAATATTGGAAGTGTCTTCTCTTCCTAATTTAAAAAAAAAAAAAAAAATTAAGAGATCACAGAAAAGAAAAGAAGCGGCCTATAGGAAATATTTTTTTTTATATTAGCTTTGCTTAGGAGAGAGAGAGAGAGAGGTCCAACATCCCATCGACGTCTCGAAACATGTATGGCAAAAAAAAAAAAAAAAAAAAAATTCAATGAGAAACTGATGATACCATTTAAAGGAGAGAGAGAGATTGGGAAGTTTTTATTTTGTCCTCCCGTCTTTTGAAATTCCTAAATCCTGAAAAAATATAATCATAAAAAAAAATAAAAAAAATAAAAAATAAAAAAAAAATTAAAAAATAATAAAAAAATAATAAAAATAAAAATAATAAAAAAAATAAAAAAAAAATATAATAAAAAAATAAAAAAAAAAAAAAAAAATAATAAAAAAAAATAATAAAAAAATAAAATAAAAATAAAAAAAATAATAAAAAATAAAAAAAAATAAAATAAAAATAAAAAAAATAATAAAAAATAAAAAAAATAATAAAAAATAAAAAAAATAAAAAATAAAAAAAATAAAAAAATAAAAAATAAAAAAATAAAAAAAAAATTAAAAAAAAAAATAAAAAAAAAAATAAAAAAAAAATAAAAAAAATTAAAAAAAATAAAAAAATAAAAAAATAAAAAATAATAATAAAAAAATAATAAAAATAAAAAAAATAAAAAAAAATAAAAAAAATAATAAGAAAAAATAAAAAATAAAAATAATAAAAAACCCTTGAGAGTAACACTTTTTCTCAGAATGATTCTAATCAAGAAAAGTTAGAGGGCTTTCGATTAAACAAAAAATGTCCTAATTTTATTCTTATTCTTATTCTTATTCTTATTATTCTTATTATTCTTATTATTATTCAATAAAATTTAGGATGGGGGACTGTCCTATAATTAATGAATTGAAATTCTTTTTGCTTCCTTCTTTTTGGTTCCATTTCTTGAGAAAGGGGACCGACCTTTTCAAATTATAATAATAGTTAATCGTGGTATTTTTTTTTTTTTTTTTTTTATACTCATCAAGATAGAATAGAATTAAAGAATTCTGTCAACAACAACAAAAAAAAAAAATTGTTAACTAAAAAAGGAATTTCAGATGATACTTTTTTTTTTTTCTCTCTCTCTCTCTCTTGGAATGATTAGAAATCAAAACCATTCCATTCTATGACAGAAATAAAGAAAAAAAATATTACTTTTTTTTTTTTTTTTTTGGAAATTTCATGAATGAAAAAAAAAGCTTAGGATTCAGTTCCTTGTGCCCTGTTTATCTTTTATCATCTATTTTTTTTTTTTTTTTTTTTTTTTTCATTTAATATTTTTTTTTTTATCAATGACCTATTTGATAAATGTAAAAAAAAAAAAAAAAAAAAAAAAAAAAAAAAAAAAAAAAAAAAAAAAAGCTTAGGATTCAGTTCCTTGTGCCCTGTTTATCTTTTATCATCTATTTTTTTTTTTTTTTTTTTTTTTTCATTTAATATTTTTTTTTTTTATCAATGACCTATTTGATAAATGTGATAACTGAAAAAGTTAAAAAAAAAAAAAAAAAAAAAAAAAAAAAAAAAAGAGATATCGTGTGTGATAATTGAAAAGAATAAAAAAAATAAAATATGGTGTAATAAACTGAAAAAATTTAAAAGAAAAAAGATTATGGTGTGTGATAACTGAAAAGAATAAAAAAAAAAAAAAAAAAAAAAGTGTTGTGGTAGCCTTATTAGTTGATGATATTGTTTTTTTTTTAGGCTCCCTTCCATAATCCTCTCTTAATAATAATAAATAAAAAAAAAAAGCCTTTTCAATGAAGTTCATGATTGTGATATATTAAAAATGATCTTTGGAATTAGTAAATGTACATGCTACACTTCTTCTTCTTATTGTTATTAAATTCAAAGAAAGTACTTCACTTTATACCTTCAAGATATTATGGGAATCCTATCCTATACTTATTATCTTGGCATCAATTCTTGGCATGAACCACCTACCAAGCTCTAATCAATTTGTAATGATGTAATAGAAGGAATCGCACTGTCTACATTGGCGGAAGATACTTGACAATTTTGAAACTTAACTGGTACGAAGTAAAAATCATTTGTTATTAATAAATTTATATGACATCGAAAATATCAAAAGCAAAAAAAAAAAAAAAAAAAAAAAAAAAACAATTAAATTCAGGATCTAACGATAATAATCATAAGTTTATTATTAAATACGAAAGTCATATATGATGGCAATGCAATGGTATTTATTTAATAGCAATAACTGGGAATATTTCTGAAAAAAAAGTTAATTATATATCAAGATATACTCATATAAAATATCCTTCCATTACTTTTATAAGTTATCTTCTAAAACAAATATTAACTTAACTAGTCTGATTAAAATCATATATATAAAAAAAAAAAAAAAAAAAAAAAAAAACATTTAAACATTTATTAAATTTATTGAATATGATTATTAAATCATTGTTGTTTGTATAATTAATGACTATGTTGTATGAAAAGGATTTCAATGAAAAAAAAAAAGCCTATTACAAAGATTTTGAAAAAAAAAATTTTTTTTAAATTAAGTATATGTTTATCAGTAACAACGAAGTAAGAAGCGGCATCCCTTTGTATTTTTTTTTTTTTTTGATGAAGATAATAGAGAACTTTTTTTTTTTTTTCATGGAAAATGTCGACAGAATAATTTTTTTGTTATTAAATTAAAGGAGTTTTTTTTATATATATCTTTAAATTAAATGTTTAAATAAAAAAAATAAAATATTTAAATAAAAGTTTGTTTTTTTTTATAACCTTTTATGTTTTTCAATTTTATAGTATTCATAAAATTAACGATATAGTTATAAAAAGGTATTGATAAAAAAAATAAAAATATAAAAAATATAAAAAATATAAAAATATAAAAAATATAAAAATATAAAAAATATAAAAATATAAAAAATATAAAAATATAAAAAAATATAAAAATATAAAAAATTTAAAAAATATAAAAATATAAAAATATATATATATCTTTTTTAGACAGGGAAAAGAATACACTTCCAAAACTTTATTAATTTTATTTTAAAAAATACATGTAGGTGAAAAGTACATTTGAAATTAAAAATAAAAAAATTTAAAAAATAAAAAAATAAAAAAAGTTCGAAAATACTATGTATTTCGGCAAGTTGTACTATGCGAGAATTTTTCCCTTCCTAACAAATAAAAAAGAAATAAAACCTAGAAGTAACATCTTTAAAATAGAGAGTGTGGTGTCCATTAAACTCTCCCCGGATTCATAATATAAAAAATATAAAAAATATAAAAAATATAAAAAATATAAAAAATATAAAAAATATAAAAAATATAAAAAATATAAAAATATAAAAATATAAAAATATAAAAATATAAAAAATATAAAATTATAAAAATATAAAAATTTAAAAATATAAAAAATATAAAAAATATAAAAAATATAAAAAATATAAAAATATAAAAATATAAAAATATATATATATCTTTTTTAGACAGGGAAAAGAATACACTTCCAAAACTTTATTAATTTTATTTTAAAAAATACATGTAGGTGAAAAGTACATTTGAAATTAAAAATAAAAAAATTTAAAAAATAAAAAAATAAAAAAAGTTCGAAAATACTATGTATTTCGGCAAGTTGTACTATGCGGGAATTTTTCCCTTCCTAACAAATAAAAAAGAAATAAAACCTAGAAGTAATATCTTTAAAATAGATAATGTGGTTTCCACTAAACTCTCCCCGGATTCATAATATAAAAATATAAAAAATATAAAAATATAAAAAATATAAAAATATAAAAAATATATAAATATAAAAAATATAAAAAAATAAAAAATAAAAAAATATAAAAAATATAAAATTATAAAAATATAAAAATTTAAAAATATAAAAAATATAAAAAATATAAAAACAATTATTTAGAAATATCAAATGAGGAAGATATATTTTAAGTAAATTAATGTTAAGAATAATTTTCTAGCTATTATTATGAATTTTTGTACAACAAAATTCTGATATTTTTTTTTTTTTTTTTTCATTTAATCATTACCCTGTCATTTGTTACACATCGGATATTGATACTATTTTAATTGATTATCCATTTAAAATCATAATTCAATAATATCATTTCTTGTTCCTCCATTATATCATTTCATTTGGATTCCATAGTTTTTTTTTTTTTTTTTTTTTTTTAATTAAAAATATTGATATTGATTTCATCAGTTTTTTTCCTAATACCTTTTTTTTTTTCTCCAAAATTCCCATATTTTTCCTTTGTGTAACCATTATAAGATAAAGATTCTTTTTTTTTTTTCATTTCTCCACATTTTTCCTTTGTGTAATCATTATAAGATTCTTTTTTTTTTTTTTTTTTTTTTTTTTTTTTTTATTTTATTTTATTTTATTTTATTTTATTATTAAAATTAAATTTATATCTATGGTTAATAATAATTTTTGCTCTTTTCCTCAATTAATTTTGCTTATTTCAAATATTTATATTTTCTTCCATTTATAATAAAAAAAAAAAATTATAATTAATTATTAATATATATAAATTTAATTCATGTATGCTATGGTTAAAAGTTTTTTTTTAAATAAATATTTTATTTTCTAATAATATTTATTTAATAATTTATTATTTAATTATTTAATTATTTAATTATTTGTTCTGAATAAATTATAATAAAAATTAAAAAAAAAAAAAAAATTAATTAATCATAGAAAATTTAATACAATAAAGGATAAAAAAAATAAGATCAAAAGTTAAGAAAAAAATTTTTTTTTTTGGTGTGATGTATACTACTATGAGTAAGCAACAGGATCACCAGTTAAATCTAAAAATAATAAAACAAAAAAAATAACATCTTTTTAAAAATAGAGCGTGTGATATCCACTAAACTCTCCCCTGAACCACAAGAAAAAGATCATTAAAAAAAAAAATTGAATTATTTACTTATTAGAGGTTCTGTGTTTCCAAACTGTACTGTTAATAAATGTGTATTGATAAGAATTCACAGGACTACTAACTGCACTGCACTATTCCTTTGTCATATCGGTACGACGTTGGTACTCTTGGTAATGAAATTGTTTTTTTTTTTTTTTGTTAAAGCCTCTCAAAAAAAAAAAAAAAATAAAACAAAAAAAAAAAAAAAAAGTAAACTCATGAGATGCTACTGATGATTGTTTATTGTAGAATATTTAACAAGATTTTCCGCAAGCCTCTAAAATATACTGAACAGTTAGATCTCTATGAGTATTTTAGTATCGAATTATAGCTCATCTAAACCTGAATTTCCACCAAGAAGAAGGAATAGATATAAATATACCTGCTTATGAAAATTTTCATATTCTAAAAATATTAAAATAAAAAGGAAGTAAGGAAAGTTTCCTTACTTTATTAGCAAATAAAAATGAAAAAAAAAAAAGGTCATTGATAAAATCTAAAGATTTACATCGGCATAGAGAAAAAAAAGGTAGAGCATTCAAATATCCAATGGAAAAAAAGATTGATTGATTGCCTTTTTCCACCACAAGGGCATAATTTAGGAATAATCGTCAGAAAACTCTACCATTTTATAATTGCAATAGTGGTATTATATTTATATAACCAGCTCTTAATCTTAAAGATCCAAGTTAAAAACCTAAACTTAAATGGGGGTATTCAAGGCTGAACTTGAATAGATTTCTATTATTTATAAAGGTTTTGAAGTTATCTTAATTTGTACCTTTAATTCTATGGAATTTACCAACCTCAGACCAATATGTGTCAATAACATCTTTGAATTTAGTGCTATTACTTTTTCCTAAATTTTCTTGTAGATTGCCAGTGATTCTTTTCGACCAAGAATAACGTGGCATGGAAGGGATATAATTTATTAATATTATTATAATATTAATAAAATAAAAAATAGAATAAAATAAAATAAAATAAAATAAAATAAAATAAAATAAAATAAAATAAAATAAAATAAAATAAAATAAAATAAAATAAAATAAAATAAGATAAAATAAAATAAAATAAAATAAAATAAAATAAGATAAAATAAAATAAAATAAATAGTGAAGTAATATAAGAGTAAAATATTAATAAAAATAAAATAAAATAAAATAAAATAGAATAAAATAAAATAAATAAATATAAATAAATAAAATAAAATAAAATAAAATAAAATAAAATAAAATAAAATAAATAGTAGAATATTAAATATAAAGTACAGATGGAATATAATTAAATAAAATAAAATAAAATAAAATAAATAGTAGAAATATATATATAAAGTACAGATTGAATAAAATAAAATAAAATAAAATAAAATAAAATAAAATAAAATAAAATAAAATAAAATAAAATAAAATAAAATAAAATAAAATAAAATAAAATAAAATAAAATAAAATAAAATAAAATAAAATAAAATAAAATAAAATAAAATAAAATAAAATAAAATAAAATAAAATAAAATAAAATAAATAGTAGAATATTAAACATAAAGTACAGATTGAATAAAATAAAATAAAATAAAATAAAATAAAATAAAATAAAATAAAATAAAATAAAATAAAATAAAATAAAATAAAATAAAATAAAATAAAATAAAATAAAATAAAATAAAATAAAATAAAATAAAATAAAATAAAATAAAATAAAATAAAATAGAATAAAAAAAAAAAAAAAAGGATATAGTTTAGGAGATCTTTAATGATACATTTTGAATATTTCCTTTTTTTTTACAAAAGCATTTTATTTTGAAGAGAAGCACCAAAGCCAGTAATTGGAAATACTTGAAGATCACATGATAAGACATAAAACACTAAACCGTTGAGTTCCCTTTTGATATAACTCTTAACATTTTTTTTTTTTTTCAATGTTAAGATGATCTTCCCTGTTGTGACTCCTAAAACACAACAATACAGTGTTAATTAAGGATTGTACATTCTTAAAATTGTTTTTGTTTGAACCTAAGAGTGGAACAAAATATAATGCCTTTGCTAATAAAATATGATTGAATAATAGATCTTTTAAAATGTTAATAGAACTTTATTATGGAATAAAAAACTAGCAAAAAAAAAAAAATAAAATAAGGATTTTTCTAACTTTAGTATTCATAATAAGTGATAATAAGCTCATGGGAAAGATCATTACTGAAAGGGATACCTATGTAAACATACATAGATTCCTTAAAGATAGAATACATACCAAGGTGAAATGTAGGTTCTTCATAACCAAGGATATGAAACAAAATTTAAGGGTTTTAATAACCATCGTAGCATAGCATATTTATTAATACCAAAAAAAACATTTCATTTTTATTAGCTCAACATAAAAAAAAAAAAAAAATGACGAAGTAGAGCCTTCATTTTTTTTTTTTGTTTACTAGGGGACTATAAGAACAATATCAACCGCAAAAAAAAGACCAACATAAAAAAATTGTTTTTTTTATTACCAATACTAACACCAATATTTATCACAATTCTTTAAAAAATATCATTAATGAAATAAATTAAACAAAATTAGTGATAGTGGGAAACCTTGTCTAACACCTACGATGAATAGGAAATTCATTTGATAACATATCAAAGTAACGAGCTCTAGCTTTAGAAGTAAAATAAAGCTTTGAAATGATCTCAAAACATTTGTCACGGATATCAAGGTGAAAGAATTTTGTATGAATGTTGAAAATGGGAACAGAGTCGTAAGCTTTTTTTTTTTTTTTTTTTTTTTTTTTTTTTTTTTCAAATCAAGAAATGCTACCTATGTGAATTGACCTTTCAATTTTCTTCTTTTGACATATTTCTCTAATGGAAAGGTAGAGACTAATGCATTCTTCATGATTGTGAAAAAACCAAACGGTTCAGGTCTAATAAAATTATGTTCAAAGTCATTTTTAGAGATTCTATCTGTGATTATTTTTGTTAGAATTTTAAGGCCGACATTGATAAGAGAGATACCTTTATAATTATTATTACAATTAGAAAGATCGCTTTTTTTTTTTTTTTTTTTTTTTTTTTTTTTTTGGAATAGAAATAATAGATGAAGAGTTCCATTCATTAGGAAAAGAACCTTCCCAAATTTTATAAAAAATAATCTCAAGGCATTTATCAGTAGAAGGAAATCTTTCTTCTACTGTTAAATGGTAACTGAATAAATTAGTATTAATAATCTATTATTTAAATTTATTATTATTTTTTATTTATATTTATATATTATTTAAATTTGATTATTTTTTATTCATATTTTATTATTTTTCATTTATATTTTATTATTTTATATTTATATTTAATTATTATTTGTATTTTTATTTAATTATTTATTGTTAGAATATGTGAAATGTATAAAAAATAAGCTTCAAATGTATTAAAACATATTTTAAAATAAATAATGCATAAGCCACAATGTACTAATATAAAAGTATTTAATTTAGAATAATAAAGTGTTAGTAACTCTATCATAAAATATATTAATAAAATTGACATAATTGTAAAGCATAAATTCCTGACCTTCAAACATTTATTATTTATTTATTACTTATATTTAATTATTATTTATAATTAATTATTTGTTTTTTTATTTATTTTTATATAATTGTATTAATAAATATTAAAATAATTTACGGCGTTAAATTGCAACAATATGAACGCCATATTGTGAAATGAATTTTATTCTTAACAATTAACAAAGGAGTTGCTTTTTCCATAATACATAATAAATAATAAATAATTAAATAATTAAATAATAAAACTAATATTAATAAATATTATTAAGTTTTCCTTTTTTTTTTTTTTTTTTATATTATTGTTATTATTTATTATATTTAAATGAATATTTTTATTTATTATCAATTTTTGTAAAATAACATATTTTGAAAAAAAAAAAAAAAAAAAAAAAAAAAAAAAAAAAAAAACATATATATATATTTAATAGATAATTTAAAATAAAACTTTCATTCTTAATATTATAAATAAATAAAAGTATATTTATGTAAATATGTTTATTTATTCATAATTTTCTGGCATATATATACAAGATTTTAATAACTTTTAATTATATTTTTTTCATAAATTTTTCAATACTTTAAATTATGAAGTATAAGAAAATTTTTTATTAGTTATAAAAAATAAATTGATAAATAAATAAAATAATAATAATAATAATAATAAAAAAAAAAAAAAAAAAAAAAAAAAGTTGTATATAAATATACTTTAATTTTTATAAATCATAACATTATATATATATTTATATATATATTTATATATATTTTAATTGAATAGTATTAATGATAAATAAATTATCTATAGTATTGAAAAAGATAATAAATAAAGGATATACAAATAAAATAATTCATGTAAACTATTAAAAAATAAACATAAAAATAATAAATATACCTTTTGAAAACAAAAAAAAAAAAAAAATTTTTTTTGATTGTTATTATTTAGTTATATATATACATAAAAAGAAAAATAAAATAAAAAAAATATTATTATTAAAAATTTTTTATACAAATAAATTCATTATAAGTTTTCTTTTAAGAGTTTTTGAACTTGTGGACTGGAGAGTAAACCGACATGAGTAACTCCAGAAATAACAATATTATTAGCTCCACTTAATTTTGATAGTAATGGATTAACAATGGCATCTGAAGAAGAAGAAATGGTAGTAACATCAATACCTCTAGGAGCAGCAGAAGTAACCAACTTATTAGCACCTCCTAAGGTAATTACCTTTTTAACCTTATTGGAGCCACCACCATTTAAAATATAATTCATTGTATTAGCACCACCCATACTATGACAAACTATATCAAGTTTTTTAGCTCCGGTTCGTTGTAATAATTTATCAGCAGCAGAAGAAATGACTTTAGCATTAATGGGTCCGAAACCAACTTTATCAGGTAAATCAACTGAATATAAGGAATTTCTGTCCCATCCTTGACGTGTCAAATAATTAATATGTGGATTAAATACAGAAGCAATGCTATTCATACCATGAATAAATAAGACTGGATCATGAGTACGTCCTTTATTCTTAGTAGTATTAGAAGTGGCTACCGATCCATTACTGTTAGAGGTAGCTCCAGTATTTTTATTGGAATTATTATTTTTATTCTTAGTAGCATTGGATGTGGATACCGATCCATTATTGTTAGAAGAAGCTCCAGTATTTCTATTGGAATTATTATTATTTGAGGCAGTATTTGTATTACTATTAGAATTACTGTTCGTATTATCATTAGAATTATTTAATCCTGTTCTATTGCCAAATAAGCCACTAAAAATACCACCACCTGAACCTCCTAATCTATCTCTTAATGAACTTATTGAATTAGAAAGAGTACTTCCAAAACCATTACTTAGCAATGAACCATTATTAGAATTACTACTTGACTGATTGTTATAATAATCAAATGGAAGTAAACCAGCATTAATTGTCATAAAATGGAATAATATTGTTAATATTCCAATGAAAAAAATTTTTACTCCAACCATTCTTATAATACTGTTATATATTTATTGTTATATATGTATATATATTATAATAAAATTGTTCAGAGTTTTATTAAAAAAAATATATATATATATTTTGTTATTTTGGTATAAGATATAATTAATGTCAATTTAAAATATAAATTCCTGATAATCAATTTCTTATTCTAATTCTTATTATTATATATGAATGAGTATTATAAAACTGTTAATATTATAATCAATGAAAAAAAAAATTTTTTTATATAATAAATTTATTAATTTTAAAATAAAATAATAAACAATGAAAAAATAATAATCAAAAAAAAAAAAAAAAAAAAAAAAAAGGAATAAAATGCAATATTTATATTTTTTATTTTTTTGTTCCAAAAAATAAATAAATAAATAAAATATAATCAAATAATAATTAATTATAAATATTAATTATAAATATTAATTATAAATATTAATTATAAATAATAGTATTAATAAATGATTTTTATTTTTTATTTTTTATTTTTTATTTTTTTTTTTTTATTTTATTTTTTAATTTATTTTATATCATTTTACATTTGAATAAATTAATAATTTATATTTAAAAAAGAAATTAAATTATATTATATTAAATATTAATACTAATTATAATATTAATAATAATAATTAAAAAAAATATATATATATAAATAAATATATATATAAATATACATAATAAATGACATTTTCTATTAAAATAAATTAAATAAAAAAAAATAATCAATAATCAATTTCTTTTTTTTTTTATGTTGATTAGAAAAAATTCCTCAAATATTCTTCTTATTAAAAAAAAAAATAAAGTAAATATAAACTTTAATAATAATAAAAATAAATATAAAATAAAATAAAATAAAAAAAGAAAAAAGTTACCGTTAAATCTTATTTTATAAATAAATTTATTATTTTTTTTACCAATAAAAGATTAAGTATAGTTATTCGTTCATTTTAATTTTATTTTATATATAAAAAAATATTTAAAAAAAAAAAAAAAAGATTATGTATATATATAAAGTATAAATATATAAGATGTATAAATGTATATATAAATATTTATTATACCTATTTATCTAACTTAAAATGAATTTTATATATAATATTTGGCTATTTAAAATAAAAATGAATTTTATATATAATATTTGGCTATTTAAAATAAAAATTTCATAAAGTTTAATAGAGATGATAACTTTTCAATAATAATAATAATAATAATAATAATAATAATAATAATAATAATAATAATAATAATAATAATAAATAATAATAAATAATAATAATAATAATAATAATAATAATAATAATAATAATAAATAATAATAAATAATAATAAATAATAATAAATAATAAAATTATTAATCATTTGTTGTATATATAAATTATTTAGTTCATATTAATAATAAATAAAGTTTTTAATTCCATATTTAATAATTAAAAATTAATAATAAAATAAAAAAAAAAGAAAAAAAAAATTAATTATTAATTATAAATTAAATTTATCTTTAATTTTTTTTATTTTAACTAATTAAAGTTTAACAGTGGAAAGTGTGCCAAGTATGCCACATATTTTGTTACCCTTTTTAATATAAAATAATATACAGATGATAATTAATTGAATGATAATAATTAAATTAGATTAATAAACTAGTTAAACTAAATAAATTGTTAATACAACTACATTAAATATATAATTAATTCAATGAATAAATAAATAAAGAATAAATAAATTTATATTGGTCAAAAAATAAAAAAAATAAAAATTAAAAATTAAAATAAAAATAAAATGTAGAAATATAAACAACCATTTAAGCACAGATTAAAATAAAATAAAATAAAATAAAAAAAGTACAACAGTGGATTAAACATTTCAACTGAATATTATCCAATTTTTTTATTATTTGTAAATAAAATTTATTAATTACCCATTTTTTTTTCTTTATTTCTTTTTTTTTTTTATTATTTAAAATTTATAATAAAAATAATATAAACAAGAAATAACTTTTTTTTTAAAAGTCAATTTTCTAATTAAAAGTAATTTAATGTTTTTTTTTTTAAAATAACAAAACTTTTAGTATTAATGATATTTTATAGTAATAATTTTTTTAATAAAATAATTTTGTTTCATTATCTATTAAAAAATAAAAAAATAAGTAAATAAATAAATAAATAAATAAAAAATAAAAGTTGACCTTAAGATTTCAGTTATTTTAATAATTTTTTAACCCTTTTTAAATATATTCCGTCAATCATTCTTATAGCAAAGTAGGTCATTATACAATTTTTTTTTTTTTTGTTATATTTTTACGGTCTCTCTTACCTATGGAACCCTTCATAAAATGTTAGTCTTTTTTTTTATTTTTTAAAATTAAATAATTTTATATACTTTAATATATTTTATAATTAAAATTATAAAAATAAAAATAAAAATTAAAAATAAAAATAAAATAAAAACTTTTTATTACAAATAAAGTTTACTTTATTATTATTTTTTTTCAATTAAAAATTAATATAAATAATAATTATTTAATAAGGTATAAAAAATATATATTTATTCTTATTGCTTTTCTTCTTCTTCTTCTTCTTTTTATTATTATTTATTATAAAACTATCGAAATTTATTTTATTTTTTTTCTAATTTTAAATAATAAAAAAAATTCTTTTAAAAGTTATGATTAAAATTTATATTTATATTTATATTTCTTTTAAATAATAATTTCTTTTTTTTTTTTTTTTTTTTTCTTTTTAATCATTATTATTATATTGTTTTACCCCAAATAATACTTTTTTTCATTTTTTATAATATTATCAAAAATTTAAAGTTTTAGTATTAATTAAATAAAATTTACAATATTAATTATTTTTTATTATTTAAATTTAAATAATTATTATAAAAAAGAGGAAAAATAATATTAAAATTTTAAATTATATATAGTGTATTGTTAATGTTAAAATTAATGTAAATTAGATTAGATTATTCCATATTAATATTTAGTGAACCTATAATGGATGGTTTATAAAAAAAAAATATATATATATATATTTAAAATGATTAATAATATTTAATGAATAATTTTTTTTTTTTTTTGATGTATTTGTACAACATTAATAAAAATTAATCATAATTGGTTTAAACAAAAAATATTAAATAGTTACATGTCAACTATTGATAATAAAACTGATTTATATAAAAAATATTGATAATAAAACTGATTTATATATAAAATGACATTTCTTAAAATGAAAAGGACTGTAAAATAATTCAATTTGTTTATTATAATAAAAATAAATAAATGAATAAATGAATAAATAAATAAATAAATAAATAATATTTTCATATCTATTGTATATATTTATTGAATATATCTATTGTACATATATATATTTATTATACTGAATTAAGAAGGTGAATTTAAAAAAAGTTGTATGTAAAAATGTTTAATTCAACCATAATAGATTTATACATTTTTAATTTATACATCGATTGTATACAAAATTTATTGATATCTATATTCCTTTATAATTATTAATATATAAAGTTGATTTTGTATATATATTCAGGCACATTTTAAATTAGAAAAAGTCAAACATAAAACAATATATATCTGTTTATATATTTATATAGTTATAAAGAATGATTATGGATAGAATTAATATTAAATCTACAAGAAATAGTAAATAATTAAAAAATTAAAGTAAATAACTCATAATAAATAATAAAAAAATAATAAATAAATAATAATTGAATAATAAATAATAAATAAATATTATATAAATAAATATTATATAAATAAATATTATATAAATAAATATTATATAAATAAATAATAAATAATAAATAATAATTAAATAATTAAATAATAAATAATGGAATAATATATAATAAATAATGGATAAATAATAAATAAATAATAATAAATATTTAAATAATAAATAACTAATAACTAATAAATAAAAAAATAACTAAATAATAAATAATGGAATAATATATAATAAATAATGGAATAATAGATAATAAATAATAAATAAATAATAATAAATAATAAATAATTAAATAATAATTAGTTAAATAATAGCTAATAACTAATAACTAACTTATAAATAATAAATAATAAATTAAAAAATTACTAAATAAATATATAAAATAATAAAAAATTATATAAAAAAATAACTAAATAACTAAATAAATAATTAATTAATGAATTAATAATAAATATATATAAATTTTTTTATTAACATTATTATCAATTATTATTATCATTTTTATAATTAATAGGTATTATGTATTAATATTAAATTATTATTAGTATTAGTATTTCTAATATAAATTTAAATTCCTTCTTAATAAAGTTAGATATATAATATAAAGTTATTTTATTATTATTATTATTATTATTATTATTATTATTATTATTATTATTATTATTATTATTATTATTTTTTATTTTTATTTTTTTTTTCTTTTGGAATAATTTTTATTATTATTATTATTTTTTTATTTTTATTTAATTTTATATTATTTTATTTTTTATGAAAAATCATTGGGATTTTGATATCTGGTTAATCCTATGGCTTCGAAATATGAAGGTGGTGGTGGTAAATCTTCATTATTTTCATCAACATTTTGTGTAGGAGGGTTATTATTATTTGGGTAGGTGGAATTCATCACGTTATTAATAGTATAGTAATTATTATTAATGAGATAGTTTGAACTAATATTATTGTTATTATTCATAGGACTATTAATACCAAAATTATTATTATTATTATTATTATTATTCATTAAATTATTAATATTATTATTAAAATTATCATTTCTAAGGTTGCTATTACTATTGAAATTATTGTTATTATTATTATTCCTTGGGTAATTCATATTGGCATTGTTATTATTCATAAGGTTATTGATCATGACATAATTATTATTCATAAGGTTATTATTATAAACAATATTCTCACTCATAGGATTAATGGTATTAGCATTATTATTATTAACAAGATTCTCACTCATAGGATTAATGATATTAGCATTATTATTATTATTATTATTATTATTATTATTATTATTATTATTATTATTAACAATATTCTCATTCATAGGGTTAATAGTATTGATATTATTGTTATTGCTATCATTATTATTCATATAGATAGCTGTATTAACAAGACTGGGGTTATTATCATTAGTGTTATTATCACCTTTAAGATTATTGGTATTAGTAATTATACCATCCACAGGGTTATTAATATCATCATCATTATTATTATTGTTATTATTGTTATTATTACTCATTGTATTATTAGCATTAGTCATAATATTATTCAGAGGTTTTTTAATATTAGCAATGCTTTCATTATCAGAGCTATCAGTATTAACAATACTATCGTTGATAGGGTTTTTAGTATTAACAATAATATTTTCAACAGGGCTATTAGTATTAACAGTACTCGCATTCACAGAGTTACTAGTATTAACAATATTACCATCCATTGAGTTATTTTCAGTAATAATAACATTAACTATAGGGTTGTTAGTATGATTAGTACCATTATCTACAGGCTTATTAATATGAACAATAATATCATCCACTGAGCGATTATCATTAGCAAGAGTATTATCTACAGGATTATTATTATTATTAATTGCATTAGAGTCTGCAGTATTCCTAGAGCTATCAGTATTAACAATATTATCATCCATGGAGTTATTATCATTAACGGTAACACTATCTACAGGATTATTAACATGAATAACAATATCATCATCCATTGAATTATTATCATTAACGATAACATTAACTTCAGGATTACGATCAGTGTTAGCATCAACGGCATTCAAAGAGTTATTCTTTTTAACAATAATATTTTCTATTATAGTATTATTATTATTATTATTATTATCATTATCTACAACACTTCTTTCAGTAATTGTATTATTCTGATAAATAACGTCTGGTTCCTCTGAGCCATGATCGATTTTATCCAATGTTGGTATTTCGATATTTTCCATTTTTCCTTCTAATTTTTTATGTTCACTCAAGCTCTCCTTTGGATCCCTTGAATCCAAAGATAAAATAACTTGTGAGATATCCACAGTCATTTCTTTTTCTTTTTCCTCATCATCCATACTATTATCAGTACTTTTACTTGATTGTTCATCGATTAGATTAATTGTCGAATGAGGTTGAGGGAAAATATTTCTTTTATGTAAATTGGCAGAACCTTCTGTAATATCCAATGATTTTAAATTTTCAGCATTGATTACTGATTCACCACCATTATTCTCCCTTTTTTTTTCTTTCATGATACTATCACTATTCCTCTTATTAATACTATTAGAAGTAGATACTGCCTTACTATTTTGTTTATTATTCTTAGCATTTCTTCTATATCCGAAGATAAATAAACCGATTAAGAGAACGACAAATACAATTGGAAGTATTATATATAAAACTATATGATTAGATTCTTCTTCACCTCCAGAGTCATCATCAGGGCCATTATTTATTGTTTTGTTATTGACGGGCGTCTCTATTATACATTTATCAAGACCATTTACACTATTACCTCCAATTAAAGAAAAATTAATGCTAGGGTTATTATTGGTATAGCATTTAAAATTAGTATTCGATACGTCTCTAATATTAAAAAAAAAAAAAAATTATAATAATAAGTATTTTTTTTTATGTTATTATTATTTATTTATTTATCATTATTTATTATTATTATTATTATTATTATTATTATTATTATTATTATTATTATTATTTTCTTTTTATTTTTTACAGTTGAGTTAAACTACAATCATCCGGAATAATTAAACTTCCTGTGAATCTATTACCATGAGCATCTCTGGAAGAAAAAAAAAAAAAAAATTAATCATTATTTTTGTCATGGTATTTACAGATTTCCAGTGTAAAATTAAAATAATACAAGAAATAATTAAAAAAAAAAAAAAAAAAAGAATAAAAATAAAAATAAAATAAAAATAAAAAATAAAAAAATATAAATGAAAAACAAATTAATGAAAAAAAATAATAATAATAATAAAAAAATAATTATTCTATTATTATATTTCATTAATTATTTTTATTATATAAATATATTGATATATAAAGTTATTAATTATGAAAGAAATTTACAATTTGGTTAATTTTGAATTTTCTGGAACAATTAAATCCCCTGAGAAATTATTTTCATAGATGTATCTATTCATTGAATAGTAATAAAGAAAAAATAATAATAATTAAATAAATAAATAAATAAATAAATAATAAAAATATTTATATTTTAATTATTTATATTACAAGTTAATTATAAATTATATTTAATAAATAAATATATATTATATATATTATATATATAAATATTATTTAAATATATCTATGTTATAAATTTTATTTTTATTATTAATTTTTTTTTTTTTTATTTTTTAATTTTTTTATTTTTTTTTTTTTTACATTTCCTTTAATTGAGAATTTTGTGGAATAACAAAATTTCCTGAGAAATTATTTTCACTTACACCTCTAATATTTGAATATTAAATAGTTTTCAATATTTATTTTAATTCAATCAATAAAATTTTAAATTTTTTTTTTTTTTTTTTAAAAAAAATAAAAAATTATCAGTTTATTTTTAAAAATAAAATTAAATAAATAAATATAATAATAAAATATCTTATTATTTAATTATTTATATATATATATATTTATATTTTTTATTTAAATGAATAATTTATTCTAAATAAAATAAATAAAAAATGAAGATAACCTACAAAATTTCTAAATTGATATTTTCAGGGATAATTAAACTTCCTGAAAAATTATTTCTGTATCCATATCTAATAAAAAAAATTTAAAATAATATTAATTTAATTTTAAAAAAAATTATTATTATATTTTAATAGTTTTTTTTTTTTTTTTTTTTTTTTTTTTTTTTTTTTTTTTTTAAATAATAATAATAATATTAATAATAATTTATTATAATTTAATTATATATATATATATGTTTTTTTTTTTTTTGATAAAATTATAAATCTAATAAAAATTTACAATGTTTGTAACTTTGTATCATCTGGAATTACCAAATTTCCTGAAAAATTATTATTACCCACATTTCTTATAATAGAAAAAAAAAAAAATATATATATATATATATATATATATAATAATAAAAGATTAATTTTAAACCTTTTAATATATTCTTCTTTTATTTATTTATTTATTTATTTAAAATAACTTTATTTCCTAAAAAAATAATATATATATTATAATCTTTTTTTTTTTTTTTTTTTTTTTTTTGAAAGAAATAATTCATATTTAATTATTATTAAACCTTTTTTTTTTAAAAAAAAATATTATATAAATAAATTAAACAATATATATAATATAAATTACAAATAAACTAAGTTAGAATTTCTTGGAATAACTACACTTCCAGATATATTATTATAGGATACGTCTCTAAAAAAAAAATCAAATAAAATCAAATATTTTATATAAATTAAAAAAAAAATTTCTTTTTTTAAATAAAATATACATATATGAATATATATGAATATATATATATTACAAATAATTAAATCTTGCTGGAATAGTTAGACTTCCTGTAAAATGATTATCACGAACATTTCTAATATATAATAATAAAAATTTAAACAAACAAACCAACATATATATATATATATATAATTTTTTTTTATAAAAAAAAATTTAATAACGAAATTAAAATATAAATATTTTTGTATAATTATCATCGTAATCATAAAATTAAAAATCAAGATATTTTTTAATAATAATAATAATAATAATAATAATAAAAAATAAAATAAAATAAAATAAAAATAAAAATAAAAAATATATTAATAATATTATATGTAATTTTATTTTTTTTTTTTTTTAAAAAATGATTTATCCATCAAATTTTAAACTATTTTCTATTTTCTATTAAAATTTTTTTTTTATATTGTTAGAAATATTTACAAATGTACAAGGTGAGGAAAAAGATTCATAAAATTTTGCATAGAACCTGTAATTTCTTGTAGATGTAATTCTCTATATAATTTAAAAAAATATATATATATATATTTTTTATTTTTTCGTTATTGTAAAATAATAAGAAAAACTTAATATAAATTAAAAAGTACTAAAAAAAAAAAAAAAAAAAAAAAAAAAAAAAAAAAAAAAAAAAAAGTAATAGTATAATACTGAAATATAAATTAATAAATATTAATATTAAAAACTAAGATATTCTTTATTAATATAAATTAATTTTTTTTTATTATTTATATCTATTATTAACATGATTATTGAAAGAAAATATTTTTATATTCATTTATTATTAGAATCTTACAATTCTGTTATATAACTATGACTTGGGTCACAAACGACATAACTAAAATTACAACAATCAAAATTTGTGGTATCTTTTCCCAAAAAATTTATTAAATCTTTACATTCTTGAATTGGTATAATACCAGATACTAATAATATATTAGTAAATATTATAAATAATAGATATATATTCATAATTGTCTATATATATATATATATTTTTTTTATAAATAAATAATTTGTTATTAATATCTTTCTGAATAATGTTTAATACCAATTTCTTTTTAAAATATTTAATTATATAAAAATTATAATTAATTTTTACTTGTAATTAATTATTATTATTATTATTATTACTATTATTATTATTAATAACTATTCAATTTAAAATATATATATATAAAATAAAATAAGATTAGAAATAAAAAATAAAATAAAAAAATAAAAAAATAAAAAAATAAAAAAATAAAATCCTTTAATAATAATTTTCACCAAAACCAATCAATTAATTAAAAGGATTTAATAATTAAGATAATTAATTTAATTTAATTTTTTTGTGGTTCTAATTACCATATTTTGTTTATTTGAAGATAATTAAATTTGAAAAGTCTTAAAAAAAAGTTATTTATTAATCTATTTAATTTTTTTTTTTTTTTTTTTTTTTTTTATTTTTTTTTTGGAATTAATAAGGTTTATTAATGGTGAATTAGTGTAATGTATTATGAAAACCAAGGTATATAAGAATGGTAAATTATTAATTAAATTTGTTAAACTTTAATGGTATATTTAATTTATTAGGAATTTATTAGTAATTAAAATTTAAAATTATATTTATATAATTTGTTTATTATTTATTTAATTTATTTATTTAATTTATTTATGTTAAGTATTTATTTATTTATGTATTAATTTATTTATTTATTACCTACTATTATTTACAATTATTTATTAATGATATATCTATAATAATCTTTTTAATATTTATTAAAATTTATTATTATCTATTAATTATTATTATTTATCCTAATATTTTAATATATAACTTTTTTATTACTGTCATTTATTATATATTGTAATTAATTATAATTTATCCTTTTATTTTTATTTATTATTATCTTATTATATTATATATTAAAATTAATTATAATTTACCATAATTCAGTATTATTTATTATAAATTTTTATAATTAACTATTTATTTCTCTTGACATATCAAAATTGAAATATTTTAGAAATGAAATATGTGTTTTTAAGTGTATTTAACAATAATAATAATAAAAAAAAAAATTAATCACTTTTTATTTAATGTACATTGATCGATATTGATAGATTATCAAAAATAAAATAAAAAAAAGTTTCTATTTTATAATTATTTAATAAAGAAGAAATTTGAATATATTAAATATCATTTTGTAATTATTTTTCCAATATATATATATATATTATAATTTTATATTTTTTTTTCAAAAAAAAAAAAAAATACTTAAACAACAATAACAAAAAATAATTATAAAAAATAATAATATCACTTTAAATAAATAAATAAATCTTTTAAAATATATATCATTATATTATAATTAGTTAATAGTAGTTAGTTATTTATTAAATAGAAGATTTGATTAGATTAGATTATCATTTTATTCCATTCTTATTTTATTAAAATTTATGTATATAAGTTTCTTTTGTTTTTTTTTTTTTTTTTATTAAGAAAATATTTAAGAATTAATATAATAGCTATAACTAATATTTTATAAAAAAATAAAATAAAATAAAATAGTATTAAAATAATAAATCTTTTGAAATAAAATAAAATAAAATAGTATTAAAATAATAAATCTTTTGAAATAAAATAAAATAAAATACTATTAAATAATAAATCTTTTTAAATAAAATAAAATAGTATTAAAATAATAAATCTTTTGAAATAAAATAAAAAAAAAAAGTAAAATAAAATAAAATAAAATAAAATAGTATTAAAATAATAAATCTTTTGAAATAAAATAAAAAAAAAAAAGTAAAATAAAATAAAATAAAATAAAATAAAATAAAATAGTATTAAAATAATAAATCTTTTGAAATAAAATAAAAAAAAAAAGTAAAATAAAATAAAATAAAATAAAATAAAATAAAATAGTATTAAAATAATAAATCTTTTGAAATAAAATAAAATAAAATAGTATTAAAATAAAAGATCTTTTGAAATAAAATAAAATAAAATAGTATTAAAATAATAAATCTTTTGAAATAAAATAAAATAAAATAGTATTAAAATAATAAATCTTTTGAAATAAAATAAAATAAAATAGTATTAAAATAATAAATCTTTTGAAATAAAATAAAATAGTATTAAAATAATAAATCTTTTGAAATAAAATAAAATAAAATAAAATAAAATAAAATAAAATAAAATAAATAGTGAAGTAATATAAAAGAGTAAAGTATTAATAAAAATAAAAATAAAATAAAATAAAATAAAATAAAATAAAATAAAATAAAATAAATAGTTGATATATTAATATAAAGTACAGATTGAATAAAATAAAATAAAATAAAACAAAATAAATAGTGAAGTAATATATAAGAGTAAAGTATTAATAAAAATAAAATAAAATAAAATAAAATACTATTAAATAATAAATCTTTTGAAATAAAATAAAATAAAATAGTATTAAAATAATAAATCTTTTGAAATAAAATGAAATAATACAAAATGATAAATCTTTTAAGTAAATGTTATTATAAATAATTATAATAAATTTTATATAGTTATCTTTTTATAATTTTATATTTAATAATATATATAGATAACATAACTTAAATTTAATATACCAAAATTTCAAATAAAAAAAAAAAAAAAAAAAAAAAAATTAAATTATAGAAAATAAAAAGTAATAAGAGACAAAAGACTTGTCTCCTAACTGTGGACCTGAGCAGGGTGACGCAAGTAACTTTTTGTCATTTAATATATTTATGGGAGGGGGTTGGGAATGACCATTTGGGATATATGATTTTCCTTCCTCTCTCCCTGGAGAAATATTCTTATTCTACTGGGGTGATGTAGATATTTGACAACTAAATTGTAATATATATATATATATATATTTTTTTTTTTTTTTTTTTTTTTTTTTTTTTTTTTGACGTTTAGGTAATTAATTACCAAGGTGAGCTTGAAGTTAAGTTACGTATTTCTATGGGTTAGGTTACGCTGGCCTTTTCGCTTCAACGCTTCAAAGGGAAGTGAGGTAGTGAGGAAAGTAAGGAATTGAAGGAGAAGTTCTCCAAAAAAAAAAAAAAAAAAAAAAAAAAAAAAAAAAAAAATTGTTCCTAGAGAAATTCTCAGCAAAAAAAAAAAAAAAAAAATAGGTATTAGGCATGTGTGAGAGAGAGTTAAGGAGACAGTTCTACCGATAAGGAAAAGGGAGTGACTACTTTAAATTAATCATTCCACTACCTCCCTCCCCTGAGGCCCAGAGGGAGGGAGGGACTGAAATCAAGGGTGATACACACTGGAAATAAATAGTAAAAAAAAAAAAAAGAAAAAAAAAATTATTATTTTTTTTTTTTATAAATTTGAATATTAGTTGTTGGGAGTTGTTGGGAGTCAGGAATGGAATCTAGTGCCTGATTTTCCCAATCGTGCACTTTCACAATGTGGCGTATTTTCTTATGTGGCTTGTTTTTTTTAATAATTGAATAAATAATAATGATATAAATAATAACCATTCTTTTTTTTTTTTTTTTTATAAAATTTATTAATATTCAATTATAAAAATATTTTTTTTTAAAAAAAAAATAAATTTCTATAATTCTTTTTTCAATAGTATATATTATTATTTCTTTCGAAATAGTTATTTAATAATATTTAATTTATAAATATATTATTTATATATTTTTTTAGGATTGTATAGAATATCTTAAAAAATATATGGCTTTATTTTAAATAATTATAAGCTACATTGCGAAATCCACGATCAAAAGGAATTTAAAATTTAAATAATTTATGCCAACTTTATCATTTATATATTTTATGGTAAAATGGTAAAGAGTTGTTAGCTCTTCATTATCTATTAATATATTGTGACTTGTGGCTTATACATTAATTATAGTATAGTATACAAATATATTTGGTCGTCCATTAAATTAAATTATAATTTATTTGGAGGAGCATTTCGAAAAATTTCATTTAGGAAAGTTTCATTTCGGAAAGTTTCATTTCGGAAAGTTTCATTTCGGAAAATTTACATAAAAAGTTTCATTTCGAAAAATTTCATTTCGGAAAAGTGTCATTTCGCAAAATATTTAATAAATAAATAAATTAATAATAAAATAAATAAATAATATATATGATTTAAATAAATAACTAAATAAATAAAAATAAATAAATGAAACTATAATAAATAAATAAATTTTAAAATTAAATTTTTAAAAAAAAAATATATATATATATATGGACATATATATAATAAATATACATTATATAATAATAAAATATTCATTAGAATTAACGCTTTAAAAAAGTAAAATATTTTATCATATGTTTTAAACGTTTTATAATTTTTTAAAATATATATAAAAGAATTTTATATATATATAAAAAAAAATAAGTATTAATAATTTAAAAGATGTAAAGGATAATAATTTAAAATATAACTATTAAAATTAAAAATAATTAAAAAAATAATTATTATAAAGATTAAAAAATAATATATAAATAATTAATTGATCATTTTACACCTTTTAAGTCCTTGCGCAGTATTTTAAAAAAAATCTTAAATTACTAATAAATTTTTTTAATAAAAGAAATATTTATAAATAATTCAGTAAAAAAAAAAAAAAAAAAAAAAAAAAAAGATGAGGACATCATAAAAAAGGGAGTTAAAAGTAGCACAAAGTTAGGATGATTTTAGGTGGTATCTATTTTTTTTATTTTATATTTTATATTTTATATTTTATATTTTATATTTTTATTTTTTATTTTTTTTTTATTTTTTATTTTATATTTTATATTTCTATATTTTATATTTTATATTTTTATTTTATATTTTTTATTTTTATTTTATATTTTTATTTTTTATTTTTTTTATTTTTTATTTTTTTTATTTTTTATTTTTTTTTTATTTTTTTATATTTTATATTTTATATTTCATATTTCATATTTTATATTTCTATTTTTATTTTTTATTTTTTATTTTATATTTCTATATTTTATATTTTTATTTTTTATTTTTTATTTTATATTTCTATATTTTATATTTTTATTTTTTATTTTTTATTTTATATTTTATATTTTTTATTTTTTATTTTTTATTTTTTATTTTTTATTTTTTATTTTTTATTTTTTATTTTTTATTTTTTATTTTTTATATTTTATATTTCATATTTCTATTTTTATTTTTTATTTTTATTTTATATTTCTATAATTTATATTTTATATTTTTATTTTTTATTTTATATTTTATATTTTTTTTTTTATTTTATATTTTTTATTTTATATTTTATATTTTATAATTTTTTTTTTATTTTTTTATTATTTATTTATTTATTTATTTTATTATTTATTTATCTATTTATTAAAATTTTGCGAAATGAAACTTTTCCGAAATGAAATTTTGCGAAATGACACACACTCAATTTATTTGTATATTTTGATTTGATGATGTTGGTTTCTGAGTGGATCAGCAAATAGTATATTAATAAAATCTTTGTTGCTTTTCAATTTTATATGCAATCTTTATCTTTTTATATAAATCATAACTGTAGTTTTTTTTAAATCAATTTTTCAATCAAAAGAATTTTTTACACTTTACTACGAACAATATTGTTTTTATTTTTTTTCTCTTATATTTCTTAAATTTTTTTATACTATATATATATATATATATATATTTTTTTTTTTTCTTTCCTTTATCGTTATATAAATTTTTTACTTTAAGTTTTTTAATTTTCATATCCTTTTACAATATTTTTTTTAGTTATAAAAATAAATACATTATTGTACATTATATTTTATTGAATAAATAATTTTTTCCACTAATATTATTTTTTTTTAATATAACGTAGGAAATTCAATTCATGTGAACCAATTAACTTTTACATTCAGTAAACTTAAATGTTAATATTTTATACATTAATTCTTTGGTATACAATCCTTATAATCAATTCACAATAAATAGAAATTAAGTCAGTTCTTTTATCATCAAACTCTAAACATAGATGCTTCTAGCTCAGTTAATACTACTCCCTTCCACCGTGGTTTCTACTGCTTCTGTAATCATATGAACAATTTTTCCATGACTTTAATTCTTGGTCCAAAGATATTGATCAATATCTTTAGTACATTAATTAATTTATTTTGTACATTAAATTTTTTAATGTAATTCACGTTTACAAAATAACGCTAATGCATTAAATTATGTAATATATATTAATTTATGAAATTAATTGATTTATTAAAATTAATAAAAAATTTATATTTTTAATAATACATAAATTTAAAAAATATAAGATTAATTTCTAAATAACTTAAAAAATTTAGTAATAAAATATTTTAATGTTTAATTTTAGTTTAGTTTAATAATCATAAAAATTAAACAGTTATATAATTAATAGTATTAATAATACAAGAATAATAAATAAATAAAAAAAATAAGAACTTAATTCAATTTGAGTCAAAACAAATTGAATAAAAAAGCTTATTAAATTAGTTTTAGTTTTTTTTATAACTTTATTTAATTTTAGATTAGTTTTTGTTTATTTTATATTGAATATATGTTTAAATAAATAGAAATAGTATATTATAATATAATTAAGAAAAAATATAAATACATGTAAAATTATTTTATTAAAAAAAATGTAGTTGTTATTAACTATTTTGCAGTTAATAACTAATAAAAAGAATTTTATAATAAAGAGATTTAATAAAAGAATTTTTTTTAATAAAACAAATTTCATTTGTGTATTATTATTGATAGTGTTGTTTTTGTTTTTTTCGTAATTGTAATTTACTCCATAAGGACACTTTACACCTAGCAATCTAATGGCTCTAAGTTATTAGTTAAGATCCCTAACTACAATGAAATTATTCCATATGTTAAAAAAACTTTTTTCTCCAAGGTACGGCTCATACTTCATTATTAGGGTTAATAAACACAAAAAATGATCTCTAACTTTTTCGATGTTTTAAATTTCTTAAGAAATAAAATTCCTGAAACAGCTAAAAATTAACTGGACCTTGTGTAATAAACTTAAACACAAAAGTAACAAGTCAAGAAAATCTAATAACATTGATGTTGAACTTAATCCTATGGCGAAAGATTTTTTTTTTTTCTTTAGCCATCTAAATTCAAATTCTTCTTTCTTTAATCTCTGTGTTAGTTGGAATATTAACGGTTGGAATTACTGAAAAGCGTGATAGTATATTTTTATATCTCAACTCTACTTTTAAACCTTATATGTATCTGTTTACAAGAAAATTGGAAAAAGTAAATATCTTCCAAAAGATGTTTCATCACCATTAATTACAATTTTATAACTCAGTTTTCCTTAGAGCTAATCCTAAAAACCCCTGGGATGAGAGGACACTTTATTGGTGTTCATTCTTCATGCTCTTTCTTCCAAGAACCGTTTTTTATATAAATATATTATTTCAGTAAATATTACTTCTTTTCTGGAATCAAAAAATGTACTATTAGTAATATCTACTTTCCTCAAAGCAAATAGAAGAAAGCAAGACTAGTTGCTTTTGATGAACTTTCTCAATGGTTACTTTTTTCACAATAGAAAAAAAAATGTTCCTTCTGTCCTAGTTGGTGATTTTAACATGTTCATTAAAAAAGATCAAAACATACATTTCAAATAATTTTCCTAGTTGGTATATTGCTTCCTTATATGGTAATCAATCTATTTATGCCCAAAGGTACTAGATCATCTTGTATTTGACCATGTCATCTATAAATGAGGCTTTGGCCAACTCATATTAATAAAAAAAAAAAAATTCGGTTTGCACTTCATTTTATGGTTGTAATGAATCCGTCAATAAAAAACAGATTATAACAATAAAAAACACTACAATTTAAACAAATAAAATTAAAGTAATTTCTTTTATTAATAAATTCTTTTATTAATTATGAACTTCTCTTATGTTATTAACTGTAAAATAGTTAATAACTAATACATCGATTTAACTAAGAAAAATTACATGTATTTATATTTTTTCTTATTACATTATTAATATATGATGTTATTTAATAATATATATAAAACTATTTATTTATAAACAAAAGATTTTTTAATTAATAATTTTTATTATTTATTAATTTACTAAAACTAAAATTAATTTTTTAAACTCTATTTTATTTATTATTTTAATACTTATAATAATTTTAATTATATATTTAATATTGAAAAACTATTTTTATAAATATTAACTATTTAAGATTATTCCTAAATTAATATTTAACTATTTAAAACTAAACTAAATTAACTAAACTAATTAAAAAATATTTTCAATTTAAAAAAATAATTAAATTTTATTTCAATAAATTTTATATTAAAAAAAATAATTCATATACATTAAATAAATTAATTGTACGAAAAATTAAGCTATTTAATGTATTAAAGATTTATTAAATCTTTACAATGGTATTTCTGATCATTAAACCTATTTTTACTTTCTTGCAATAAAGTTCTCTCTGATGGCTTTATAAAGGCCTGCTAAAGTCTCTGAATGGTCTACACATATTTGTAAAAAAAAAAAAAAAAAAAAAAAAAAAAAAATTCAGATATTTTATCACATAATTATTTTTTCAATCTTAGCAAATGACCTCGATTCTCATTACAATTCGCTTTACGGCTGATGAAATGGTAGAAAAAAATTTTTATCAATACAGTAAATAATATCGGGAAAGATATTAAGGCTTTCATTCCAACAAATTTAAAGGGCTCTGCTTTTCCTTGTCCTTATTACATTAAAAAAAAAAAAAAAAAACTGTCTTATGAAAAAAAACATATTGCATTTCGAAATATTAAGCCTTACTTTAACTGTGAAAATTGTTGATAATTCCCTTGAACAATTTAATAAAATAGGAAAAACTTTGTAAATTAATCAAAAAAAAAACAAAGAGCAAAATTTCGTTCTGCTAGATTTAAGGCTAATATAATAAAAATAGGTAATTTTTATTTTTTTTTTTTGAATAAAAAATTTCAAAAATGGTTGGGAGATGTTTAAAAAAAAAAAAAAAATGGCTAAACCATCGTATTCATCTACCTCTCTCTTACTTGCAATAAAATCTAAATTTGGTCAAGATATTATCTCTTCCTACTAAGCATTTTGGTAGATAGATGGGCTGAATATTATAAAGATTCTAGCTTCTGATCCATCAGGTCACAGCCTTACATCGTAACTTTTGGATTCATGCTTTAAGGAATTATTAGTCTTAGATCCTCTACCTGGAAATATCAACGGTCCTATTACTATTGAAGATATTAAGAAAAAAAAAAAAAAAAAAAAAAAAAAAAAAAAAAAACTATTTTATCTATGATATGAAAAGCAAACAAAGCCCCCGACCCTGATGGTATCCCGATGGAATTCTACAAAGCTCTGTTTTGTAATGAAAGAATGACTAGAAACACATCCTGCCGATGGAAAGTGTCTTAAATTGATTTTTAATAAAATAAATGGAATGGGTCACCTTTCCTATAAAATTGGAACTCCGCTTCTCTTATATCCCATCCCTAAGAAAGGTGAACCTATCCGCCGATTGTAGTAATTATCGTGGTATTTCTCTTATTAATGTTGGACTGAAAATCATTTCAAAAATTATAACCGATAGAATATCTGCTTATGCCCTCTCACACACACAATTTCATTAGACCTGAATCATTTGGTTTTCGCAAACCGTGTGAAGAATGCATTAGTTTATTCATTTCCGGTAGAGAAATTTGCCAAAAAGAAGAAAAATTTCAAGGAAAATTCACCTATTTAGCCTTTTTTAGATCTTAAAAAAAAGCTTATGATTCAGTTCCTATTTTTTAACATTCTTACTAAATTATATCATTCATTATGGAGTACATGGTAAATGTTTTTGATTTTCCTTGTAATATATATACTTCATCTAAAGCACGTGCTCGATTTGCTTCAATGTTATAAAATGAATTTCCTATTAAAAGAGATGTTTGTCAAGGTTTGTCCATGATCTCCAATCTTATTCAATTTATTCATCAATGATATACTAAATGACTGTGAAAAGTATAGGGTTAGGATTAATATTGGAAGAAAAAAAAAAGTGGTATGGTGGACTCTTTGCTGATGATGTTGTTCTCATTGTTCCAAGTGCAAAAAAATTTAGAAAAATTATTAAAAAAAAAAAAAGGTTTATAAATGGGCTAATTTAAATGAAATGACTTTTGGTATTGAAAAATGTGTTAACTATGGTTATAAAACCAATGAACTTTCAATCTCTTCCAAACTATAGTGACCCAACCTTCTAATTTAGGAATGAATGCTATATTCCTAAAGTTTCTAGTTATAATTATCTTGGTATATTCCTTTTTCTGATGATCTCTTACTAGGATACATTATATTTCATATGCCTTTTAAAGTTAGAAAATTCCTTCCTTCATTTACACGTTTCTTTTCAAATCAACTTATTCCTATTGCATACAAGGAAAAAAAGTTCTTCCATCTTTTGTTATTAGTAAAGTAATTTATTATTCTCCTTTACTTAGTTCAAACAAAATCTAGAACGACTAGAATTCAAACATTAATTAATACCGGTCTATTTTGGTGTATCGGAAAATGGAGTAAATCAAATCAAACTGTATGATAAAGGATCTTATTAAATCTATTCCCAAAAATATCTTATTATTCCTGGACTAAAGAATCTAGAACACTGTATAAAAAAATCAAAAAATATAAATATGAAAAAATATGAGGATATTTTAGAACGTTACTGGAAATCCGTTTCCAAATTTCAAGATATTAAAGGCCAAAACTACGATAGTAATAAGTTCTCAATCAATAAAACTATAATTATGCTTAGCTTAAAATATCCCCAATTCAACTTAGGGTTTTTCGTGGATTATACGTTTACGCTGTGGTTATAAATACAATACTACTATTGCCATTAAAATGGGTAGAGTTTCAGAAGATTTTCCCAAGTCTTGTCCTTGTTGTGGCGAAGGTAACCAATCTTTTGAACATTGGATTTTTAAATGCGATGCTCTTGCATCTTTTAAATGGAATTCTTTTAAAATTTCATCGATGATCTCTATGTTTTTATTCCTTAGGAAAGATTAGAGCGTTTAATCCTCTTTCTTCCTATGACTCTATTTCTAATTTTGAAGATTATATCAATCATTATATATACTTGTTCCTTCTTGGGGGGACTTTTAGTTTTAAATGAACTACATTTCGATAGTGGGGAAGAGAGACAATTAAATGAACTACTTATCAAAGGTTCATCTGAGTCACCTGTTCCAAAAATTGTGGGGCTTGGAGGAATTCTTAACAAGGGCAATACCTATCCTAAGTAGTTCGTTTTGAGCTATTATTTGATAGGTATTGTAAAATACCAAACTTATCCAAGAGCGTCGACGTCGTACTGATAAGGGCATAATGATAATACAGGATCAGCATCTATTTCTACGAAGGCTGCATCTCGCCCTAGTAGTTCAATAAATGATGAATCCGGGGAGAGATTAGTGGACATCACACTATCTATTTTAAAGATGTTACTTCTAGATTTTATTTTTTTTTTTATTTGTTAGGAAGGGAAAAATTCCCGCATAGTACAACTTGCTGAAATATATAGTATTTTTGAGCTTTTTTATTTTTTTTTTATTTTTTTTAATATTTTATTTTTAATTTCAAATGTACCTTTCACCTACATGTAATTTTTTATAAAAAAATTAATAAAGTTTTGAAAGTGTATTCTCTTCCCTGTAAAAAAAAAAAAAAAAAAAAAAAAATTATTTACTTATCAAAACTAATTTAAGTCATACATCTATCAACTTTAAAGTACGTTGTATTTCATATAAAGAAACCTCATCTTTTATTTTTTTTTTTTTTGTTTTATTTTTTTTTTTTTTAAACTCACAGATTCACAGATAACCCACAGAAATATCTATAATACAAATACAAAATACAATGAAATAAAGAAAAAAAACGAACTGTTCACATCAATGAAATATTATTAATTAAAGTTTTGGTACTTGAATGAACGAATGATGTCATATTAAATAAAAATAAATGATAGAAATAAACAAACAAATAAATAAATAAATAAATAAATAAATAAATAGTAAATGAATAGATAAATGGATAAATAAATAAACAAATAAATAAATAGATAAATAGATAAATAGATAAATAAATAAATAGGTATATGTTAGAATATTGAAATCTATTATATATGTATTAATTTTTGTTGTGTAAAATTCTCGTTATTTGATTTATTTCATTATATTTGAACTATATTATATTATTAACATATAAAGATTTGAATATAGAGCGTTTCTCAATCGTACATTTCACAATGTGGCGTGTTTTCGTATATGGCTTGTTTTAATAATTAAAAAAATAATAATTAAATAAATAATAAATACTCCTTTTTTATATATATAATTTATTAATATTAAATTATAAAAGAAATTTTTATATTTCTTTTTTAATAAAATATATTATTATTTCTTTTGAAATAGTTATTTAATAATATTTAATTGAAAAAATATGTTATTATTTCTTTTAAAATAATAATTATTTAATTTATTTATGATTGTATAGAATATCTTAAAAATGTATGGCTTTATTTTAAAAATATTATATGCCACCTTGCGAAATACAGGATCCCCAAAGATTTTCATAGTATTTTACAAATTGTAATCATATTAATAAATAAATAAACTTTAATTAATAATAAAATATTTTATAAAAACTATTTGTATATAATAAAAGATTTAATTTTTTTTTTTTTTTTTTTTTTTTTATATTTAATTATTTTATATTTTTTATTCAATTTGTAATATTCTTAAAACTTCATTTCAATTTTATTTAATTTTATTTAATTTTATTTGCTTTTATTTATTTAATATTATTTACTTTTGTTTAATTTTTTTTTGCTTTTTTTTTTTTTTGCTTTTTTTTTTTTTTTTTTTTTATTTATTTCTTTTTTAATATTAATTAAAAAAAAAAAAAAAGATATAATTAATATTGTCATTATTAATTTCACATCATAAAAAAAATCTGAAACAAAATTAAATATGTAAAAATACATTAAAAAAAAAAAAAAAAAAAAAAAAAAAAGTAAAAAAAGTAAATTTAATAAATTATCATTATTGTTAAAATAAAAAATTAATTAATTATTAAATGAATATGGAGTATCCATAAAATTTTATATATATATATATATATTTTATTTAATTTATAATAATTTATAAATATTTTTTATTTTTTTTTACTTTTTTTACTTTAAATATTATAAGCTTTTATTTTTATTGTCATCTTTATTTTCTTGCATTGAATTATGAATTATTTTAGAAAGTTTTTTTTTTTTTTTTTTATTTTTTCCAAATTTATCGTTATATATATATAAAAGCTTTTTTTTTTTATTTTTCCATTTTTATTGTTATTTTTATTTATACATATAATTCTTATTTTATGATATTATATATTATAATATAGATTTAATTTTTTTTTTTTTTTTTTTTTTTTTTTTACAGCTGTAATTATATAATAGATTTAATTAAAAAAAATAATAAAAATAATAATATTTATAAAATATAAAATTAATATATAAAATAAGAATAAAAAAAAAAAATAAAAATTTAAATGCAATAGATTAAAGTAATTAATATATATATATAATATTATCTTATTTAACTTTATAAACTTCATAAATATTTTATTTTAATAATTAAAGAATAAATAAATAAAACCAAAAAATTAAAAATAAAAAAATATAAAAATAATAATATATATATATAAAAATATTATATAATGATAAAAATGATAAAAATATAAATTAATAATAAATATTATATAATAGAAAAAATATAAATTAATAAAATTATAAATTATATATATAAATATAGATAATTTAAACTCTATATAACCATTATAAAAATAATATTTTACTTATTAAATATATAAATTTTCAAATAGAAAAAAAAAAAAAAAAAAATAAATAAATTAAAATTTAAACTGAATATCATTAATTGCCAACACTTCAATATAAAAATTTATAATAGCTATTTATTTGTTTCTTGTTTATTTTTTTTTTATTTTTATTTATTATTTGCTTATTATTATTAATTTTTTTTTTATAAAAATATCCTTTGATACTTCATTATTTATTTGATTATATTATTTTTTTTTCTTTATTTTATTTGATTTTTTTATTCTAAATATTTACACGAATAGTATATATTTTTTTTTTATTATGATCTCTTTTTTAATTTAAATTTCTATTAATTAAAATTATATAATTTAATTCTTTTCCTTAACTGGAATCCATCCATGAGAAGTAAGAGCAATGTTCCATAACATTGGAGCTAATTCATAATCTTCTGGGTGATCAGAATCAATTTCTACCTTAATTTCATCAGTTCTATTTTCCTTTAAGAGAGTAGAGAATGACTTATTCACAATGTAAGCTCTACCGGCGGCAACAAATTCAGAAAGGCCAGAATTGATGGCCTTGTTAAAATCTTCGGCTGTCTTTAAACCACCAACACCAACTAAAGCAACCTTACCTTGAGTAATTTCGTGAATAAGCTTTAATCTAATAGTACCGGCACCTTCACCTCTTCTAGCTTCACGGAAGTAATCTTGAAGTGAAATGTGAATATATTGAAGAGGTCTCTTAACTAATTCCTTAACAAGAGCTAAAGTTTCAGTCATGGTAAGACCATTTTCAAATGGTTCTTCTGGAGAAAGACGATAACCGATAACAAAGTCTGGTCTATTTAACTTTTCTCTAACTTGAACACAGGCATCAACAACTCTAAGTGGGAATCTCATTCTATTTTCTAAAGAACCACCCCATTGATCAGTACGTCTATTGGTGTAAGCAGAGTAGAATTGTTGAATAAGGTAATTATTAGCACCGTGAATTTCAACACCATCATATCCAGCCTTAATGGAAAGTTCAGTAGCATGAGCAAAATCTTGAATAGTTCTTTCAATATCTTCATTACTTAATTCAACAGCAACATCATCTTCACTGAATGTTCCGTCATCCTTCTTAATTTGATTAGCAATATCAGCAGAAGGAACAACACGATTAGTGTGAGAAAGATTCTTAACAGCTTCCTTTCCACCATGGTGAATTTGATTAATAGCTAAAGCACCATTGGCTTTAACAATTTTGGCTCTTTCTTCATTAGCTGGAAGATCCTTTTCAGAAATAATTAAAGGTTGTCTTGGGAAAGTAATAGCTTCTTGGTTAATAGCGCAAGCACCAAGAACGTAAAGACCTACATTTTCACTTCTAAGTTTGAAGTATCTTCTTTCGTAATCATTAACTGAACCATCTTCATCAGAAGTAAAAATAGTTAATGGTGCAACAGCAGTTCTATTTTGAACTTCAACACCATTATTTAAGACGTATTTTTCAAAAAGTTTAGAATTGTCAACCATTTTGAATTTTAAATATTTATTTCTTTTTTCTAAAAATAAAAAAAATTTTTTTTTTTTTTTTTTGTTTGTTCCTTTTATATTTTAATTAATTCTTAATTAATTAATTAATTTAATAGCTTTTGAAATAATGCTTATTAATCTATAATTAACTGATTAAATAATTATTTTATGAATTCAGAAAAAGAAAAAAAGAAAAATTTTAATGCTTAAATACTTCAAAAAATATTTAAATAATCAAGAAATATGATTGGTTTAATATTAATACCATATTAAAAACATTATTTTTAATTTTAATTACTAATTATTTTATTTCTTACTAATAAGAATTGACTTTATTTTTTATTTTTTTATTAATTTTTATTTATTTTTTTTTTGTATTAATTATAAATTTTAAATTATTAAACTTTTTTAAAATTTTAAAATGAATAAACCAATTTTAATTTAATATGTTTAAATTTAATTATTAATATCATTTATCTATATATTCATTTATTTATATATATTCATTAATTTATTAATATATTTATGCATCTACTCATTTATTTAGAGATCTATGTCTAAATATTTATCTATATGTTTAATTATATATTCATTTATTTATTAATGTATACCATTTACTGATTAATTCATGAATTATTGAATTATTTAATCCATTATTTATTTATTTATTTATTTCCAAAATTCTCTTCTTTTAAATATTAAATATTATTATTGTTTAAATAAGAATTAATAATAATTTTTTTCATTTTTATTCTTTTAATCTTTATTTTTTTCCGCTTTTGGTTAAAAAAAAATAAACAATTTTTATTAATTATTTTATCTCCCATTTATTTTATTTTATAGTTAATGCTATTTTATGAAAATATTTTATATTATTTATTTATTTATTTTTTTATATATATTATATTTTATATTTTATATATCTTTATTATATTTATATATTAAATTATTATTTATACTTATTATTTATTAATTTATTTATTTATTTATTATTTCTTTGAATTTATCTTATTTTATTTTATTTTTTTTTATAAATTTATTTATTTTTATATTTATTTATTTTTTTATATATTTATTTATTTTTTTATTTATTTATTTATTTTTATTTATTTATTTTTATTTTTATTTTTTTAAATTCTTAATTATTTTTATTTATAATTAGTAATATTAATTAGCCATAAAAACCTTTTTCCGTTTCTCTTTTTCATTGGATTATTTGAATATCACCACCACCATAAAACTTAAAAATAAAATAAAATAAAATTAAATAAAATAAAGAGTAGCATATTAAATATGAAGTGCAGATTTGAATAAAATAAAATAAAATAAATCTAAATTTTAAATATTTACAAATATATATGTGGATATGTAAATATCTTTATATTTATAAAAATGAGGTAATAATATAAAAATTATTAATCCTGTATAGAAATCAAGTATTACTAAATCTTTATTTGTAACAAATACTATGTAATATAAATAATATAAATAAATGAATAATATAAATAAATAAATGAATAAATAATATAAATAAATAAATAAATAATTTAAATAAATAAATAATATAAATAAAAAAATTAATATTTTTTATTATAATATCATAATAATTTTTTTTTAATGGATAACCATAAAACTAATTTAAATAATAATAATATATATTTTTTTAATAGGATATATTTTAAATTTTTTTTTTTAAATCATTACAGCTAAAATGAAAATTATAGTAAACTTTTTTCAGCTTTAAAAGTACTGAGTATTAAATGTTTAGAATTTATTAGAATTAATAATAATTATTATTATTACTAATTGTTATTAACATTATTTATTATTTTTATTAATATTAATTTATTATTTTGTTAATATATTGATGATATTTTATATTATCATTATTTCATTTACTATTTTAATGAATTATCTATAATTATCATTATTTCATTTACTATTTCAATATATTATTTATAATTATTATAAAATATTATCATTATTTCATAATAATACTATTTTATTAGTATTTATTATTATTACCATTATTACATATTTTGTATTATTAATTATATGTTATTATTGATATTATTATAATATTATGATTAATAATAATATTATTAAAAACATTATTATCATCATTAATACTTTATAATTAATAATAAATGTAATAATAATAATATAAAAAAAATAATTATAATTTATTTATTATATAGTAATTTCAAATTTCCATAAAAATATTATATTATTATTTAGTATTATTATTCTCTTACTGGCTATTTCATATTTCATATTTTTTATTTCTTATTTATTATGATTAATTATTCAATTTCATAATTTACTTTTTTTTTTTTTGTTCTTTTTTTTTAGACACATTTATTATTGACATTTACAGTATAAACTTTTTTTTGTTATTATAATAAATAATAATCTTTGTTCTATTATAATCAGTTCATTATTTTTCTTTTTCTTCTTTTATTTATTTATTTATTTATTTTTTATTATTCATTTTTTTTTATTATAAAAATAAATATTCATACATAACGGTTTTATTTCCGCTCGTTTAATAAAGTTTAATAATCTAAAGAAAAAAATAAATATATATATCATATTAATTATATATGAATTGATAATAATAATAAATTAATTGATTAATTAATTAATTAGTAATAATAATAATAATAATAATAATTATAATTATAATATATAATTTTTTTTTTTTTTTTTAATGTTTATAGGTGATGCAATTTTTAACAAATATAAATTCAAAATGATCAACCTTTACTATGGAAGATTTCTATTTTAATTATTTATTTTCATATTTATTATTTATTTTCATATTTATTTTATCATTTTTATTATTTTATTATTTTTACTCTTTATATTATTTTTATTTTATAAATAAAAATGCATTGATATTAAATTTTTACTTAATTAAATAATATTTTATAATTTTTCATATACAACTAAAAGATAAAAAAAAACAGTTATAATTGTTTTATTTTAATAATAAATAAATAATAAATAATAAATAATAAATAATAAATAATAAATAATAAATAATAAATAATAAATAATAAATAATAAATAATAAACAATAAATAATAAATAATATATAATAAATAATATATAATAAATAATATATAATAAATAATATATAATAAATAATTGAATAATAAATAATAAATTATAAATAATTGAATAATAAATAATAAATAATAAATAATAAATAATAAATAATAAATAATAAATAATAAATAATAAATAATAAATAATAAATAATAAATAATAAATAATAAATAATAATAAATACAAAATACTAAATGATACAAAATGAATAATACAAAATGAAAAATAAATAATAAATAATAAATAATAAATAATAAATAATAAATAATAAATAATAAATAATAAATAATAAATAATAAATAATAAATAATAAATAATAAATAATAAATAATAAATAATATATAATAAATAATAAATAATAAATAATAAATAATAAATAATAAATAATAAATAATAAATAATAAATAATAAACAATAAATAATAAATAATATATAATAAATAATATATAATAAATAATTGAATAATAAATAATAAATTATAAATAATTGAATAATAAATAATAAATAATAAATAATAAATAATAAATAATAAATAATAAATAATAAATAATAAATAATAAATAATAAATAATTAAATAATTAAATAATAAATAATTAAATAATTAAATAATAAATAATAGAATAATAAATAATTAAATAATTATAAATATCGATTTTATAAAAAATATTTAATCTTTTCATTTTTAAATATTAAATTTTTTATATTAATTTTAAAGTATTGTAAACGCCTTACGTACCTGTATGGCAGTTAATCACACCCATATTAACATATGGGGGAGACAAAAAGTCTATAAAAAAAAATTTTTAAAGTATTAAGCTTTTTTTTTTTTTTTTTTTAATTATTAATAAATGAATAAAAAAAAAAAAAAAAAAAACTTGGTTGAATCAGTAAAGCAATAGGCATTATAATTAATTAAAATTGTACAAAATTATTTAGTTCAATACTAAAAATTATTAGTCTCTATTAGTTATCATAATAACAACAACAATAATTTTTTTTTAATAATTTTTTATTATCAAACCATATATTGTTTTAATTTATAAAAATAAAAATAAATAAAAAATAAAAATAAAAGATATATTTTTTCTATAATACTCTTTAAATAATTAATAAATTGCTCGTAAAAAAAAAAAAAGTTAATTATTAATAGATTATATTTAACAAATTAAAAGTTATTTAAGGTATATAAATTTATGATGTGATTTTTTTTTTTTTTTTTTTTTTTTTGATATTTAATTTATAATTTTTGGGAATTCCATGTATGTTTGAATATAATAATAAATTTACCAATTTCAATATTTACTTTTTGAATAATACATCACTTTCTTTTTATTAATTATAAAGATCGAAAATTATTCTAATGCTTTAGTAATAATAATAATAATAATAATAATAATAATAATAATCCTTAAAATAAATGTATTAATATATATTTAAAGTTTATATTTACAGTTTATAATTCCTCTATTTAAAGTGTTTTATTAACACATGGGTGATTTTTCAATCTATTATCAATTTTTAAATTTTAATATTAAACTTTTTTTTTCAGAATAAAAAAAGGATATAAATTATTTATTTTTTAATTAGTTATATATATATTTTTAATACTTTATAAATATTTATAATTCATTAGTATCATAAAAATAATGAAGAAAAATAGAAAATGTTATATTGATAAAAATATTTGTTTATTATTTATTATATGCCATTTATTCATTTATTATTTATTCAATTAGTTACTATTTTTATTATAATAATTTAATTACATATTTATTATTTTTTATATATTAATAATATATAAAAATTACTAATTAATAATGATTATATTTATTATATTTATTTATTATTATTATTTATTTATTATTATTTATTTATTATTATTTATTAATTAATTATTTATTTATTTTTATATATTTATTATTACTTATTACTATTTATTATTTATTTATTTATTTATTTATTATTTATTCATTTATTAATTATTATTTAACTATTATTTATTTATTAATAAATACTCTTTTTATTATTTATTATTATCTATTATATTTTAGTAATGTAACTGTTAAAATATATTATCCAAATTTATAATAATATTGTTTTTTTTTTTTTTTAAAAAAAAGATAATAATAAAAAGAGAATTCTTTAAGTATAAATTTTAAATTTCGACTTTATAATTGGATAAAAATAAATTAATGAATATTATCAAAAAAATTTTATTAATATTAAAATATTAATCCAATGACCACATTATTTAATAAATTAGAAAAACTTAATCAAATGGAAGGTTCACTGAAGTTTTTGAAAATCAAAATTAGTAAATATAAAAATCAAATATCAAAACAAATTAAAACACATCAAAATAATAACAAATTCAAAAAAAAAAAAAAATAATAATAATAATAAAAAGTTTAATTTTTTTTTTAAAGATATTTTTCATAAGGGGTTTAAATTCTATCATATTGTTTTATTATTGAATTATTTAAACTAATAAAATAAAAATGGAAATAAAAAATATGAATTCTATATTTAAAATATTTAAAAAAAAATTTTTTTTTTTGATTAACAGTTTTAGATATAATGAGATGATGATATTAAAACTTATTTCATATTCAAAAAAAAAAAAAAAAAAAAAAAAAAGTATATATATGTCAAATAATTATTAAAACAAAAATATTATTACTAAAAAAAAAAAAAAAAAAACTTTATTTTAAAACATATACATTTAAATATATATATATATATATATAAAACATAAATATTTAAATAATACAATTTTAATTTAATTTTAACTTTTAGTAATTAATGATATAGGTGTTAAACATTTATATGCTTTTAATTTTTATTATTAATATATGATATATATTAAATATTTTTATATTATTTATTCTTAATGGTATTAACATCTATGATCTTATATGCTTATTCCTATTTTTAAAAGGCTATTCACTTAATTTTATTTCAATGTTTTTAAATGTATAATTTTTTTTGTAGCTAAAGTCAAAAAATCATTAGCATATTAAATATTACTAATAAACATATAAATTATACATTAAATGACATAACATAAATATTTTAAGCCTTAAATATATCTATATATACTTTTTTTTTTTTTTTTTTTTTTATTATTAGTATTTTTATTTTTTAATAATTTTTGTAAAAAGAGATAAATACATTCAAACCATAAATTAAAGCAAAACAACAAAATAATAAATATCATAATTTTATATCTCAACTATTTTGTGATGAAAATAGATATATAAATAAAATTTAGACGAGACAAATATATTAATAAGCTTTGATGGCAACCTTTTAAATAATAATAATAAATATAAATATTATTAAATTATATTTATAAATTCATATTTGAACAGAAAAAAAGAGATTTTAGTAGTAATAATAATTGGTTACTCTTTTCACAATAGAATAATAATTTCATTTATCTAACATATTTAGTCATATTAACTAAACATACACACAACTATTTTTTTATTTTATTTTATTTTTTTTTCTATTCAAAATTTCAATTATCATGTCGATATGTTAATATATTAATACTTAATATTTCTTAAAAATATATATATATATATATATTTATAAATATTTCATATATTTTTATAATAATCTGTTGTTAAGCATAATAAAATAGTAATATAACAAAATAGATAATTTAAATAAATAAATTAAAATAAATAATTAGAAATTTAAAAAAAAAAAAAAAACGATAGAATGGAATAAAATAAAATAAAAAACTAATCTAAAATTTAGGTTGGATTAACTAAATTAATAAAATAAATAAAAAATTAAATAAATAAATAAATAAATAATAATTAGATATTAAATAATAAATAAATAAACAATAAATATATATTGTGTATATATAATATTTTAACTCTAATATATTATAATATCTTTATTTTATATATATATATATTTTTTTAATAATTTATTTATTAATTTTCAAAAATTAAAAGTTTAAAATTATTTTAAATAAAAATAGAAATTAAAAAAAAAATAGAAATTAAAAAAATTTTTATTTAATTTTATTTTATTTTATTTATTTATTTTTTTTTTTGAAGATTAAAGCTTTTATTATAAATATAGTATATATATTATTATATTATATAATATAAAAAATAATTTTTTTTTTTTTTTTTTTTTTTTTTTTAATTTTATAATAAATTTTATTTTCTAATATGATTTATGTTTCATCTGTCCATTTAAGGGTGGAAATTAGGCTTATATTTATATTTATTTGCAAATTCAATAACCCTAATTAAATATAAATACATATATATTTTATATTAATATTATTATTAAAAGATTGAATAAATATATTTTTCAATTCATAATGTATTATAAAACATTTTATATTAAAAGAAATAAATAATAAATAAATAATAAATAATAATAATAATAATAATAATAGTAATAATATATTTTTTTTTATCTTTTTTATTTTTAAACTTACTGTTTTGGAACTTCTTTTAATGTTTCAGCTCTAAGTAAATCAGGATTTTCAATAAATTTACTATAAAAATTAAATTAATAAATAAATAATATTCATCAAAAAAAAAAAAAAAAAAAAAAAAAAAAAATTTATATTAAAATAATAAATAAAAATTATTAGCATTAATTTAAAAATCTAATATTATTCTCATTAATACATAATATAATAATACATAAAATATATATATTATTTAAATTATTTACTTTAATGGTAAAAATTGTACGATATCTCTTTTAGAATTTTTGCCATTCATTTTTAAAACACGATTATCCCCATCAAGTACATTCATTTTTTCAAAATTTTCTTTACCTACTCCAATAATTATAATAGATAATGGATGATCACTCGCATCAATAATGGCTTCGATAGTTTT